>JAZFAU010000189.1:600000-825000 GCA_037178615.1 Dione vanillae | reverse complement strand
AAAGCACAAATCTTAATTAATAGAGAATACAAAATTATCTACACGGTGCGATAGTTTGCCCTACATTTTATTATCTGTTTCCCACTGAAACTAGCTCGTTTGCATCGTCTGTGTAATTTGCATTAAGCCCACATTAGACCAACATTTTAAAAGCCATCATTTGCTTATCTGTTATAAAAATCACATTATAATTGTATTCAAGTTAAAAATAATTACCCTTTTAATAAACTTAGTTTACTTAAGCTTATTTAGCAAGTAATTAAAAATAAGAACTGTATTGTATAAGTAAGTATTGGCTTTAAATTTAAAAAATATTGCTTTCTCTAAATTGGCCCAATGTTGGCCCAATATTTAGGACGTTTCGTCATATTTCAGTGAGCAACAAACATCCATTGCAATCCTAGTTGTGGAAATCTCATTTCAAGCACACAACCCATAGAGATTCGCCCTCTAACAATACTTAACGTAAACACACGAAAAGGAAATTAAATCTAAAAATATTTTGCTTAATTCGATTATAGCGTATAAAATTGTCGTAAAGTACATTTGCCTAATAAATTGCTTACGGCGTCACATCATTATTTTAAGAGATATACAGTAACAAATTTTTTCACTATATAAAAATCAAAATTAAAAAAAAAAAACAGCTGTATCTATATTTAAAATATAGTCAACCAAGTCAAAATTTACATTAACAATAATAAAAAAATGTTTTTTTCTGACGATGACCTTTCACATACGTCCAACGCCTCTAATTTTTTTAATCCGTCACTTATTATTCAAACATTAGTATATACGACACGACAATGTTATCAGTTTGATTCATTTAATGATTTAGCTTTTGGTATATACGTTGTTTAAAGGTTAAATGTTTGTATAACAATTGTCTTGTCACAGAAGTGGCCGAACCCATAAGATTGCGAAAGTAATTTATGTTGACGATTTATATGAAAATTAATTCACACGATGAATCAGAGTGTTACAACACTAGATTTATTCTATTCATAGACGATACTATAAAATTTATATGTAATTTTTTTATTTAGTAGGTAGTATATAAAGCTACCTAGCTTTTGTCCAGCAAATGTTAATTAAATCAGTCATTATTTAATAAATGTGTTAGACCACTTCTATCTTTTATAATCAAGACATCAATACAGAACTTATCGCTCCAAAATAATAATTTTAGAATGAGTATAATAATTAACGAAATACAATTGATTGAATGCATAATTGACTGTACAAGAAACGACTGTTTCTTTAATTATTGCCATTGTATCGACTAATAACGTAACTACCTACAGTAATTATGAATGTTTAATTAAAATTCTACATTTATAGAGTATCAATATCAAATTAATGGGATTTATGATATTAATTCAATTTGAAATATTTTTTATAAAGAAAACAAAATGCAAACGTAAGTTTATAATGTAATCCTATATTGCTTGTTATAATTGAACCCTGCAAGACTATACTGTATTTGGAGAAGTAAACCGACATTATACAGACAAAAATAATTAGTATTTATCCATGTTAGAAAGAGATAGATATACGTTTGATATTCATCCCTTTTCTGAAAGATAAAATTTTCAAAAAATTTTTGGCGGGACTTTTGACATTAGCATTATAAGGCTAGCTGTTAGAAGTGACTTAGATAAATTATACCTTAATATGGTACTAAATATGTAAATTATTTCGAACTATCATTTCATACGTTAATTTCTAGCTCACAAATTTTATTTTATATTATAGCTCTTGTTTCATTGACTAAAACCTAAAAGCATTATAATAGGTACAATATTCTCAGTATTATAAAAAAACAACACTGGGTGGGTACGATCTGTTGTATATAACTGTCAATAATATATAGAATTTATCTTTTAAGAACTAATATAGTAGACTGGTGCTAAATGGACTGTTTATTTATTTACTATTTTAATAATTATAACAAAGAAAAAAAAAAATGAAACCAAGACGGCATCGTTTTTATTTCAACATTTCTAACTTGTTGTAATTTACTATCTGTAAACGCCGCCATCTTGTTTCAACAAAAATCTGTTTTAGTTATATCTTCATTTGTGAAAGTAAAATCGAGTTCATCCCCTAATATTTATTCAGGGGTGTCTTGGTTTGTTATAATATATTAATATGAATATATCGTTACAAAGTTTAAAGCGTTGCATCATAATGTATTACGTACCGAATAGCGTCTCTCGCATTAGCATATTTTAACTGTCAGTTTCTAACTTTAGATATAAAATGTTTTCAAAGAAGTTATCGTTATTCGAGTTTTTTGTACATGTCGTCGATCTGTGGTTTGAAGTAACTTCTTATTTCCGGTCGCTTCGCCTTCATCGTGGGTGTGAGAAGACCATTCTGTACCGAGAATGGGTCAGGATGAAGGTATATGTCTTTGACCTGTGAAAGAATAATCAGTATTAGTTATTAGTATTTGTTTATGAAGTGTAGATGTAAGGAATTTGGTATTCTTGGTCAAAATTAGTATAATAAAATTGTCCGCTGATAGAGAACATTTTTGCTTTGCTATTACGTAAATAGCTTAGATGTTAAAGAATTGATTATTACTATAAAAATAAAGAAAAATACAAAATGTTTCTATCTAGAACATTTTATTCTGCTAAAACTGCTATATTTATATAATTATCAATTCAATCTTTTCAATTTTCTAATATTATAAAACGTGATTTTTTTTTTCATCGTTTTTAGGGTAACGAAAAATTACTTTTCTATCATTAGTATTTGAAACGTTTACACAACAATGTTTTCGTTGCCAAAAGAAAGAAAAGTGACGTGTCAATGTCATACAAATTTCTAAATAAACTTACAATAGCGTTATTTCTATACATATAGACGTCCTCATATAATGTATGAGTCTAAAAGGTTATTTATTTACTAAATGGTTCTAGTTTAAGCATGAAAATTTTGTCACATTCCATATACATCGAATTTGGACAAACTAAAAACCTCTAAACATGTCAGAGATTATTTCTACATATCACAAAATTGAAAAACTAGATGAGTCTTGTTTCATTTACCTGCTCGAAGGTCTTCAAACCAGCGGTCTTCCCCCACTGCAGCATGTCCTCCAGTATGACCGTCTTGACGCGCTCGTCCTCGCACAGCTTGGAGAACGTCCCCTGGATGCCGTTCTCCAGCGCCCAGCACTTCACCACGTCTACGTCAGGCACCACTACTGCTACTACGCATGACTGGAAGAAGGGAAAAAATAATACTTGTTGGCTTATTGGAGAAGATCTTTACCCGATCTAGGGACCTTGCAGACCGGTTTTAATTATATTTAAGTAAAATAAGTAGTTAAGGTTGTTTTTTTAATAAGTTAGTATTATATAAGGCAAAGCGCGGCGTTGAGTTCCGCCACTCAACGGAGAAAGCAGAGACTAAGCAACAGAGAGTCTTAAAACTAGGTTCCATGGTTCCTGCACTTCCCTCTGCCTACCCTGTCATGTGCGCAATAAAGTGTGAAGCTATAGTATTAATAAAACATTGAAAAATAACATTTCTATATAATAAAATGCAAAATGTAGCAATGGTCAATATAAGGCTTTTTTATTTATTTATACTTGTGGCTTATTGGGTTAATTAGTCATGTTTTTTAATTTGTTATATTTATGAAACATGTTGTGTTGTATGTATATTGATTTAGCAATTGGGCAGCGTGTGGGTGTTAATGATGGTTGCGGATTCAATTCCCATTTTCACATGGAACACAGCATTCAGTTTCGTTTACATACAGCACAGTATTCAGAAGGAGAATAGAGTGCTTTGGCGCTAGTTTCTCTCCATCTACTTTGATTATAGTGTCAATAATATACAAAAGAATTCAAAAAATTTATAAGTATTATTGTTATTTAAAACGATTTCTTACCTTTAATGATTCACCGTGAACAAATACTTGCTCGACGTATTGACTTCTGATATAAATGTTTTCTATTTTCTCAGGAACTATGTATTCACCTTGTGACAATTTGAAAATATGTTTTCTTCTGTCGATGATTTTTAGGGTACCGTTCTGTAAATGGAGTAAGTTAGTCAGAATATTTCCAAGTAACGTCAGAGCATATGATCGTACCATTTTACTCAAATATTTTTTTATGTTTGTCTGTGATTTATATATTTAGTTTTAACATTACCTCTTTTAAAAGGTGACAAAATGTCCAAATGTTGAAGTACTCCTGTACGTGATAGATATAGGTAATTTTATGCCATATTTCGCGCTATACATCGAAAAATTATAGGGACAACATTAAATCTATGCAAAAGGCTAAGTAAATGCTTAGATGACGCCATTTTGAAAGTAGTAGTTACTTCCTCCAAAGGTATCAACTACCCCTCTTGACCAGAACGATTATCAATCGTATAGTACTAGATAAAGCAAATATATGGACTGACACAACTCACATTTCAAAGACATATATAACGACTCACAACTACTCGTAATAGCCTGACTGGATAAAGAATATAATGATATATATTTTTCCAAATAACACAACTTACCGGCAGCCACTTCCCAACGTCGCCGGTGTGGTGCCAGCCGTCCGCGTCGACGACGGCGCGCGTCTTGTCGGGCTCCTTGAAGTAGCCGCGGAACACGTTGGCGCCCTGCACGCATACTTCGCCCTGCCCCTGCGACGCGTAGTACTCCATCTCGGGGACGTCCACTAACTGTGGACAGTGACGAGATATATGTAGATTAAGCGTAATATGCAAGAAAGAGGTAAGTAAGGTAAGGTTAAAAACAATAAACAAGGCGTAAGAGTTATTATGAAACGTGAAACATTCACTCTGAAAATATACATAGTTTAATATGTAGTTAATTTTTCATTATTATGTCTATGTTGGTTTGATTGAGTTTCTGACAATAACATACAAAATATATATATATATATATATATATATATATATATATATATATATATATATATATATATATATATATATATATATATATATATATATATATATATATATATATATATATATATATATATATATATATATATATATATATATATATATATATATATGTATATGTATATATATATATATACATATATATAATACTTTTTGAGGTAACAAAAATAATCTTAATCTGTATTAGCTTTCTACCTTCAACAATTTAGAAACTAATTAATAAATGAATAAATACTTACTTTCACTTTACAACAAGCGACGGGAGGCCCCACGTGCTCGGGGACGTGGTCGCCCTGCACCGTCAGCGTCACCGGCGCCGTGCACTCTGTCTGACCGTAGCCTTCTACGATCTGCGATGAATTAATAACCAATATTAGGCTATTTTCTCATTGTATCTAGCACACGTATTTCTGGCATAATTATCTTAAATTAAGAAGACTTAAATTAAGACTCGTCCTCCCCTTTAAAGATATTAGAATTAACTTCAAGCATCAATAAATTATTATTTTTTATTATAAAAACAAAATAAAAACGAGAAGGTAATTCACATTTCTTTAAATTCATCTACTTTCAAAATATACTAGAACTAAAGAAATATAATATAGAACTAAATCTTTAATACGTACAGATAAAAAGAAATAAGTGGATTTGGTGAAACATATACCTACCCTAGGTGTCAAAGAAAATTTGGTGTCAAAACATTCCGCCCAATTTTTAAAACCGTGTGCTAAGTGGCGGAATTAAATTACATCTTATCCCCTGAATTGACATTGAACACGCTATCATAGCTATAGACTGCAGATGTAGTCTAACTCTGTCCTACTTTGCCACGATCTCAATTATTTATGTTATTTATTTATATTTTATCTATTAAAATTTAATGCCTATATCTAATTGGGCATAAATATTATGAATATAATAAAATTATCGTATTAGAGTTGATAATACTGGGTCGGAGGTTATGTGGATAACATTTGCTGGCCTGGTTCGTACTGGAAATTTACTTTAGATAGCATCGTATGATACGGATCATGCACAGTGAAGATATTGTTGTAGATATATTTATTGTAAAAATAAATAAACTAACGATAAATAGAAAAACAATATCTTTTTCCAGTGAACTTATAGTTGTATCGAATTTTAATATAATCCTATCTCAGAGCATATTAGCAGAATTCATAGCATTTTAGCAGAATTTAGTAACGATAAATATATAAATCATAGTACGCTTTAAAATTATGACTCATTTGAAAAGAATATTCATAGGCATTTGATATATATATATATATTTTTCTATACGGTATATCTTTCAGAGACAAAACACAACACAGGCATAGGTATTTATTTTTACAGTTTTTACTTTGGGGGATCGAGGAGATCTTTGAACACAAAGTGCCAGAAATTAAAGCAACACTCAATAAAATAAAAACAAATATTTTTCTGAGTAGAAATCGAACCAATAATCTTCCAGATCAACACAATCTAATTCCCACTACACCAAGACGGTCAACACTTACTATTTACGTAAATGATTTATATACATATTTAAAACTTAATTCGAATCGATTTATGAAGAAAATAAATCTATCACCATTATTTAAACGTAAATATTGATAAGCGACCAAAAATAATATTTTCAAAGCCAAATCATTTATTTATTGAATCCATCCAAAGAAAATGAGCTAATATATTTTGCGGATGTAGGAATTTATATTAAAGAAAAGCAAACAAGTGAAAATTTGAATCACTCAGGAAGCACATTCTCGTATGTCAATAGCCTTGACTTTGCATTAGGTTATTATTATAACGAAGACGATGTTGATGTACGGTGAATGAAGGTTAAAATGCATATTAGTTTAAATCAAATTTCAAAGTGTATTTTATAAGTCATATGATTTCTATTTTGGGTGACTTCATGAGTAATTGTATAATAAATGTAGATGCTTCTTGATACTTCGCTAATTATGTATAAGTACATTAGTTTTTAACTGACCTCGAAGCTAAGTGTTGTGTGGTATATATTTTTAGCGTCGTTATTAATGTGATTTTAAATATGTATAATAACAATTGCCAGTGTACTAGCTTATCCCACTAACTTCGTTAACAAGTGTGATGATCTACAAATCCTGATCCTTAACATACACACAAACGGACAAATTTTTGCATTTTTAATATTAATAAGATTAGTTTAATATAGTATTTAGATTTCCTCTATAAAGGTATTATAAAATATTTTGAATAATTCGAAGCAGGTGTTCTTGAGATTAGAGCGTTCAGCCAAACAAATTTGTCAAGTTTATTAATTCGTATAAAAGTATGGATTAGTTGAGAGTTGAACTAGTGTAATTTAAGTATTTAATGTATGAAAAGTAGAATCTTTTATCTATTTCTGTAATTACTGCAAACAGATAAACACGACTTCATTCTGTTATTACTATAAGGGCTTTAGGGGCCTTTGTATAGGGCCTTATTATTAGAGGGTCTCAAATGGCTTGTAAATTGCAAATTGTAAATTATTACAACTTATTTTATTAGTGGACTCAATTCACGTGCGCTCTAAGTCCCCGACATGTCTCAACAAATAAAATATCTATAAATATTATGATATAATTAAGAACGTTATTTTAATGTTATTTTTAGTTTAAAGCATTGTATAACGGTTTAAGCAATGAAGTATTCCGTCAAAGACACGAATATGTATGTCACTATTATTTACAAATTATATTATTTTCCTTTAAATAATTCACAGATGAATGAAGATATCGAAAATTAATTATTCAGTTAAAAAAGTAGAAAAAGACTTTAATATTAAGTAATAAAGATAATGTCTTTATATATATATATATATATATATATATATATATATATATATATATATATATATATATATATATATATATATATATATATATATATATATATATATATATATATATATATATATATATATATATATATATATATATATATATATATATATATATATATATATATATAATACGAAAACAAGCTTTAATAGACTCGTCTATTTATTTTTACCTATAATAATATAATATAACAGACCAGAATCTACTGCTACTTAACCTAGATACACACATTAATATATAAAAGAATAATATAAAAACGGTCGAGGTCGTTAATCGTCATGGAGAAGTAGTGAAGCGTCAGATTGTAAACGTGATGTTTTAGAGTTATTTGGGGAAATGGAGAATTTTCATTTCCTCATATTATAGAAGACAGAACCGTCGTGGCGTAACGTCTCCCTATAAACGCGACGGTTTCTGGGTTCGATTCTTACTCGGGGTAGATGGATTATTCTATTTCCATTTCTTCGCTCTGGAAATTAGGCAAAGCGCGGCGTTGAGTTCCGCTACTCAACACGCAATGCCTCGAAAAAGGCGGAAAACAAGGACGGAGAAAGCAGGGACCAAGCAACGGAGTGTCTTTACACTAGGTTTCTATGGTGTGGTAATTCCCTCTGCCTAACCTGGATGGATTAAGCGTGAAAACATAAAAAAACAACGAAGATAGAAAACGAGATGCAGTTCTCAATATGCAGTATCTCTATAACAGAACAAAAACTGGCAAGGGAGTGTTCTAACACTGCGACCCCTCTGCAAAATGCAAAAATGTAGTTAGATTAAAAAAAGTTCTCACCAAGCATCCTAATGCGCATCTCGCGAAGGTGAGTACGTTGCCGGCCAGCGGCGCCGACCCCACCACCACGATGCGCAGACGCCCGCCCAGACCCTCGCGCACCTTGCGGAACACCAACTTGTCCCAGATCGAGTCACTCCTTATTATACCCCTGTTAGAAGAATTATTGCCCATATACTCTTTATATATTCATATAAATATATTGTTTATAATTAAAAAAAATTATATCTTTTTCTCAAGTACTATTTTCTCGGTATGAATACAGAGTTCGAGCTTATCATATGTTGTCCTTTCTGTCTTTACTTTCAAAGATTATTTTGCCGTAGTGAAAAAATTAATATATTCAAACTTAATCAGTTATACAGTACATTACACAATTTTTACTGTACTTATGTTTAAATTATGAATATTATCTATTGGTATTAGTGCATCTGATCTCAATTTATTGGTTATTTTAGTTTGAGAAAAATGAAATCACTATTTATTTATTTAGTTACAAATTTACAAATACACATACATATATATAAATAATATACGTACATAATACCTCTATAGTATACCTCTGGTATTACTATCGGCTTCCTAATCAAAATAGAATTATATCTTTTCCATAAAGTATGTTCAATGTAAACAAATACCACATACCTCTTTAATTCAGATTCCTTAGCAGACAATGCCATGTTAAAAAGCAATTTCTTGATCTTCGAATTAGATATTTCATTTTGCGCCTTGTCATACAATCTGTTCAGGAGACGGGGCACCGCCGGCATCATGGTTGGCTTTAAAGCGCTCAAGTCGTCGCCAAGACGTCTAATGTCGCCGCTGTAGAAACCCACAGCTCCTCCCACCATATAGAGAGCATTCTGAGGTATAAAGTTTAGTTTTATAGTAAACTAGTGAATTAAAAGTTCTTAAAAATATATATAGGTATGTATATGTAATATTTATATAAAATTACATATAATAGTTAACTAACAAGTTAATTACTAAAATTAATATAGTTCAAAAGAAACAGCAATTAAGCTGGTCTTTTCAGGGTAGAACCTTGATGCACATATTTTCTGTATAAAAGTATCTATCTCACGACGTTTTTTATTAGTTTCAAAATACAATTGAACGTGGGCTTGTAATATGGGCTTGCAAATGGAAACATCGTCATTTAACGAACTTTATGTACGCAGTCAATAAGAATATCGTATTTCCCGTTCATTTACACAATATGTTCTTTATTTTGGAGAATTCTTTATTTTCTCGTATATACGGATGTTCAAGTTTGAGGAAAAATGAAATATTTTATAAAAAGTAATATGACTATTACTTTATTTTTTTATAAAAATAATATTGAAACAGTAAGTAATTGTTATATTTTATTTTTTTTAAAACCTGTCTTGCAGGTCATTTATTTCATTACCAATTTATATTTATCAATTAAACTTTAATGTACATAAAAGTTATTGGATTTTTTTTAAAGGTAAATCAATCGACAGTAATCTAGTCGTTATAAACAAAGCTTTTGGCCTGAGATTATCATGAGAAATGGTTTGATGTGTGATTATTAAAATGCTTGGGGACGATCCATTTAATTATTATAAAGAACTAATTAATAACTAAATATAGCTGGAACAATAAACTTTTTTTAAGTTAGTAAAAAAATTTAAAGCATAAAATTTATTACGTTGAGCATAGGCGTAACGTCTATCTGTAAATGCGACAGTTTGTGGGTTCGATTCCCACTTGGGGAAGATGGATTTTTCTATTTCCATTTTCTTCGCTCTGCAAACTAGGCAAAGCGCCTTGAGTTCCGCCACTCAACGCGCAATGCCTCGAAAAATGCGGAGAGCGTTGACGGAGAAATCCGGGATTAAGCAACGGAATATCTTAACACTAGGTTCGTATGGTTCTTGCAGTTCCCTCTGCCTACTCTGCCATATGTGGGATAAAGCGTGAAGATATAATTACCTCACAACACCTCTCCAGCATGTGCGCCAGTGGTAAAAAGGAGATCATGACGTCATGACGCGTAGGGCGGTGCTCGCCGAGCTGCATAGTGACGCTGCACATCGACGCCACCACGTTCTCGTGCGACAGCATCACGCCTTTGGGCATGCCCGTCGTACCCGACGTGTAGCAGATTGTGCACAGGTTCTCGGGTTTTGGTGGCTAAGAGAATAAATATTTGAGTTAAATTGTGTTCTTTTTTTTAATATTAACTACGTCACGAAGCTGTATTTGATAATGTAAATACTATAATTAAGTCAAAACACATACAAAATTTTAATAATAAAAACGTAAGCGAAAATATTATTACGCAAAAATATTAAATTAAATCAAAATTCTTTGTAAATTTCTAGAATAGACTCGAACCCAGAGCTTTATACTACTAATGAGTGTACAATATAAAAGATGAAAAGAAACACAACGAAGTGTCTTAACACTAGGTTTCTATGGTTCCTGCAGTTCCCTCTGCTTACTCTACCACGTGCGGGATAAAGCGTGAAAAGAAACACTTACCACGCAAGGGTGATCTTTCTGCGCGCCCAGTATCTCTACATCGCTGAACTTTACTATCTCGACGCCGCGGCTTTTGGCACGCTGGTGGGTGGACGGCGAGACCTCTCGGATGGTTACCAGCTTACGAAGACAGCGTGGGGATTGGTCGAGCAGGAGATTAGCCTTTTTGTCATCCTCGCATACTACTACTGTCATTTCAGCTGAAAATTTTTGAGAATTTTCTTTAGATTTGCCATTTTTAAGAAGGATTTATGTTGATATTAATGTTGATAATAATCACAGTTACGGTATTAGGCATGAATTATAATAAAAAGATAGTTAAAGAAAACATAAAATTAAGTATTTTTCTATCCTTAGTGAGGATTTTACACTTTAAAATTCATAAAAATAAAAAATAAAAAGGTTTAATAAAATATAACTCTTCCTCTTATTTATATTTCAAAGAAATAGACATTTAAACGTTGATAGAAGATCATAGAATTACTTACTTTGATTAATAATGAAGGCACATGCGTTGGCTCCTAGCGTATCATAAAGAGGTACTATAACCATTGAATAGCAATATGCAGCTTGTTCTGTCATGATCCATTCTGGACAATTCTGAGCGTATATACCTAGAAAACGAAAGAAAAAGTAAATCCTTTTGATTAAAATATATCCAATAAGTTCTGAAAATGATTACTTTTGCCAGTCTAAGAAAACGAATACTCATATACATTATTTAAATTACTGTCGAGTCACTCACCTACAAAGGTGCCTTGCCCAGGGGTGAGGCCTTGGCATATAAGACCTGAACCAAAGTTTTTCGCTCGCAGCAGGGTCTCATTGTACGTCTGCCACACGTAAGGCTTATTTGGTCCCTCGCGCCAACCGAGACAATTGCCATTATCTTGAAACAGGCAAAACACAATGTGTTATAGAAATAAAACAATTGTATTTTCATCGTGTGCCATCGATAAATTGCATTAAACGTTAAAATATACGTACTGTCAGGTTATTGGGTTATTTTGAGTTGTGAAATCTATTTTTTTTATCTTCACGCTTTATTCCGCACATAGGAGGTACGGTAGAGAGAACCCCAGGAACCGCGGATAACTAGAGATAACGTCGCGCTTGCTTACTTGCCAGGGTAAAGTAAATGGAAATAAAATAATATATTCTCTCCGAGCGGGAATCAAACCCACAAACCGTCGCGTTTACAAGCCAAAGAAGAAAACCTTTTTGGCGTAGTTACTATTTTTTAAACTGCGTCCTGTCATTTGGTTATAGGTTAATACAAATAAAACACAATCACAACGTCCAGCCGGTTCAGCTAGCATACACTATGTTTAACTGTATCTGTCATGCGACAGAAACCAGTTAGTGTACGATGTTAACATCAATCTGTAATGTAGATTATCGTATTTATCGATAACAAGCGGAAATGTAAATGGATACGAGGCAGACTCTACACCACCTTTAGGCACTCCCCAATGTAACAAAGTAAACGCTTTTCCGATTCAACGTACAGCTTATTTGATGTATAAAGAAATAAACAGCAAATAAAGCAAATATATTTTTTAAAAAATAAATAACTTCTACTGAATGCAAAGTTGATGAAATTTAAAGTTTAATTTTACTTACTTGATTCTTTTACACCTCTGCGGAACGTTTCATATAATGTGCGCGTGTCTTCGTGTAGGTAACGCAGATATCGCCCATTTTTAGCTTCTTTATAGAACTTTGATACGCGAACCATTTCAGGACCCTAGAATGAAGAGAGCAAAGGAAAATCACATAAATGTAAATTTTGATATTATTGTGAAGCACATTCTAAAGATTCATTCATAAGTAATTGCATTTAAAATAATAACTTTACACGTAAACAATAAAGGTTCAACGCCCTGAATCCTCGCAACAACTAATCAACAATCAGTTGTAATCTTTTTAACGCTACTCATGTTGTAAAGATTATGCGGGCAGGGGGCATATATTTCTTTTCAATAGTTACAGTACATGTAAATACATTTACATACTAATAATAGGTAGCTTTTAGCACTTTTCGACAACTACCTTATGTAAATATCGCTCCGTTAACCTAATGTGTTTGACCTACAATTTTTGACTGAACGCACGAAACGCTGCGGTTTGTAGGTAACTTAGTAAAGTTTTTGAAATCACTTTGAAATTTATATATTTCAAATTTTAATAATAGTGTAAATTATTTGTTTATACCTATATATTCTCATGACAAGTCCGACTTGGTACTTTTTATATATAATACTTGCCAAGAAGGGAAATATGACACATATTGAAATGCGAAATATTTGAAAGTCTACAATTCTTCTAGCAAATGTTTTGTTCTAACTCTAATATAAATTCTTCTTGTGTTAAGTACTTTATCAAAGAAGGCTAGACCACTCTATTTGCGGTCAGAGTTGCCTCGCGTTAAAGTTATTCTTACATTTTGTTACATAGCCTATTTATAGTTAGTTTGGTCGACATATCTTAAAATGGTACAAGGTTAGAAGGAATCTTAGTAAATAGATATGTCGCGACAGTTGCGCGGTTTGGTGACCGGATATTTTTAACGAATCAAAGTGACATAACGCACACGTTGCTTCCGTTATTTTTGGATACGCTTCTAGTATGAACGAATAAGTATGTTTTTATTAACTTTGATATTATACCAATGGGTACTTAAATATATATTACATACAAAATTTAAATGTATGTAATACAATATTAAAATGTTGCTATTAGTAAAACCTTTAACAAGAATTTAAATATTTTAGAGCACATAACGTAATGATAGATCAGCCGAGGATAGTTTACTGCTGGAATTTTCCTGGAAAGGCTGAGGCTATCGACTTAGCTTAATGTCGTAGTTATTTTTTAGAAATATTCTTAAATTAAATCTTTACAAAAAATACTATATACATATGGTAATAATAATTTTATTAATATAAATTACTATTAAACTTCTTTATATCTATTAAACTGCTAATATATTTTGTTAAATCCATCAGTAATTATCTTACACAGCCACTGGCCTGTCATAATTTTTAAAATTATATAAAATTGTGGGAAAAATCTAAAGGTCATGTGGATGAGATGACTTTCATAGTATCTTAAATTAATTTATTTTTGTATATTTGACATTGTAGGAAGGTCTGGCTAACAGCGTTTCCGCATAACGTATGTATTTGCCAACTTTCAAATTTAAATCATGACAAGTTTAAATATCAGGTTTAAAAGCCATAGCGTTATAGTTTCAGTATTTATTTCAAGTCGGTAGCTTTTTTGAAGGTACTTCATTTATTATATTGTTAAATAATAAATACGAATAGGAAATATCTGACGAGGACCGTCTTGGCGCTGAGGCGTAAGCGTTTGTCTGCAAACGCGACAGTTTGAGGGTTCGATTCCCACTCGGGGAAGATGGATTTTTCTATTCCCATTTTCTTCGCTCTGGAAACTAGGCAAAGCGCGGCGTTGAATTTCGCCACTCAACACGCAATGCTTCCAAAAAGGCGGAAAGCGGGGACGGAGAAAGCAGGGACTAAGCAACGGAGTCTTATAACACTAGGTTCATGGTTCCTGCAGTTCCCCATGCCTATCCTGCAATATGCGGGATAAAACCTGAAGCTATAAAAAATATCTGACTATAAAAGCCAAGATATATGCAAAAATAATATACGTATCTACGTGTGTATATGTGTAGGTACTATGAGATCTATCAAACTCGACTTTGTGAAAAGATCATAAAATGAAGGATGGAGGAAGTGTAAAACAGAAAGGTATAATAAAATTGACCAAGCAATATGATTCAATATGCAAGAAAATATCTTCCGTAAGGGATTATGACGCAAATGTGTGTAATATTATGTTTTATTTCTGTTTCCTTTCTTTTAGCTTAACGCTTTATCTCATTTACCACAGATGAGGCAGAGACAGCTGATTGTTGAGTCACTTTTTCTTGCCCTCAGAATTGTATGTAGTATATAAAGAGGCTGAAATATAATAAAGAATTCTCTTCTCAATGGGGTTTAAATCTATAACCAGTTACTTTATCAATGGATGATGGTCTCCTTGTCGTTCTTCAATTGATATATATTTTTATTCTCTAAATCTATCTAAGCTTATTTTCCATACGTAGGCCGCTTCTTTACGACTATAAGTTTTACTAGACATAAAATAATAATAAAAATGCTTTAATAAATCTGATATAAGTAAAAATTTTACACTTGTTTACATTTGAGTCATGATCGTAAACATAAAAAATAAGCTACACCAATAAACCATCACTCAATACCTGAGTGTTGTAACAAGATTGATAGGAAGTTTGGCATATTATCAAATATGTCACGAGATAATTATGTTTTGTTTACACGCATTCATTGCGAACTACTCAGATGAGAACTTTCTATACATGCATTATAACAACAACTAGCATAATTTTATTTTACTAATTAATTTTTATTAGTATCTTAGCAATTGTAAATCCTTTAATTAAAAAATCCATAGACAAATAAGAGATAGACATATTGATAGATGTCGTAATAACATAATTGGAAACTGCCAGAATTCTCGCTAAGTAATACATTTTGCGTGAGAATTTAATAAAATATAGACTTTTTGCTATTAAGTAATATCTCGGTATAAAATAAATCATACTATATCTCTTTCTCTCACAAAAATGAACGTATAGAAAATAATATATACAAGTATGTGCAATAATAATAAAATAAACTAAAGTTAGATAGATGACTGTTTAATGTAACATATTATTCATAGCATATACTTACTACGCCATTAGGCATGTTTAATCGATATCGGTTATGAGATACGTCAGTAACATTACAACTAAGATGCATCGTGCTTCATATAGCTTCATATTGTAAATAATTTATTTATATATATATATATATTATGTGAAATAGGCAGAGTGAAGCTAGCAAGAGACGAATCTGTTTTTACGTACTTAGCAAACCTTAACTTAAGGGAATTTGTTACAATATGATATAATTATTTAACCCAGTCGATATGTTCGTAATATCAAACACATATAAAGTTTACTTGTCTGTATCAACTGCACCAACAATACAAATAATTTTCTTGTGAAATACAAAATTAAATATTAATTATAATTGACCTCGTTTCTCGAACTTTTGTACAAAAAATCAAATATAAACCGACTCAACGTCAATGGATATTACAAAAATAGTTAACAACTATAGTGTGTAAATTATTATCACCGCCCTCATCCCGTGACTCGTCTCGATTGTTTGCCAAAAATTTTTGAAATTTTTATATGTAATACTCACGGTTTCCCTAAGGTCACATGTATGACTTTATACCTGTCACTAAGTAGCACGCGTTGTACTTTTACAGCTTCACATAGCAGCATAGACAGAAATAACATATTATAAAGGAACGGGAATACGATACATAATCATTGTTTCTACAGTCAGCCGTCCCATTGCGATACGATGACTTCACAATACATCATATATTATTAATTTTATTTATATTATTAATATAGTATTAATTTTATATAAATATATCAAAAATAATAAGAGAACCTCACATAAAAGTTAATATGTATGTATAATTATCAACAAAATTATTTAAAATAAAAAATAAAATATACTTAACATATATTGTTGCTTTATATATTTTCTTTTGAATGCAAAAAAATATAATAAACAGAAGGTGTTTTAAAACAGTTTAAAAATAAAATCTTTTAATACTTACTCATATACTTTATGCTTAGTTTTAAATTATCAATATAAATAATATGTACATATATATGATGTTTAATAAAATTATCACAAATGTTTATTATTGTACCGTAATTACCATACATATATCTATAACATATATCTAATGTACAATGATTATCTTCAAATTTATACCGCTATTTACTGAGATGAATGAATTCTTAGTGAAGTAGCATCTGTTCACAGTTTATATTTCTAATCTATACCTATATATTTTTTAAGTTTGTTATTAAACTTCAATTATTGATCTTTTTGCTGTAGTCTATTCCAAACAAAGTTTATAATATATATGTAAGCATGTCAAATGTAATTTAAACTTACATCTCCCATATACCGATAGATATTCGACCCAGTTGTGGCGTAGTGCCATAAATCTATAATAATATAATACAGTATAAGTATTTGTTTAGTTCAAGGGGAAAAATTCCTTGAATATTTCATTCATTGAGAAAATCTATACTTATTTTTACATCACGGTAATCATATTTCTGATTTTACTAGGGCGCTTTTAATGTACTTCGCTTTTACTACATTTTTATATAGGTTTGTTTATCTTAAACTATTGTTAATTCATATACATTCATTAAAAACTGGGCCTCATAAATGTGTCAGTAACTTTAAATGTTGATTACACTGTCGAGTAGTCCAATAATATTTAGATAGTGTAAATATTTATACTATAGATATGAAATAGCATTTGATTAATTATTTTTAGAATTCTCTATGTAGTATTCATAAGAGGCGCATAGAATTTAAATGAAATGTACATACGTACATATTTATATATGTACGTATAAATATATATATATATATATATATATATATATATATATATATATATATATATATTATATATATATATATATATATATATATATATATATATAAATATAAATATAATCTATGCATATGTACGTATAAATAATAATTGCATTTTTTTGTTATTTACACGTTAATAACACTAATACACTTTAAGTCTGTCACTTTACGTTTATCCATATACATTAAAATATATCTCAATATAAAAGATTTCATAAAAAAATAATAAAAATTATTATTTATTATTTACTAATTGAAATCAATATAGATAAGATCTTGTGAATTATTAAGTGGTGATCATTTCCATTTTAGGATAATATACTTTTTGGTATTTTTTGGACTTAGTTCTGTAACTATGCCAATTATAAATATGTATATGTATATAGTGGACATCGTAACTATGATACTAAAGAGATATCAGTGTATTTAACGCATTTAATCGTATGTAATATTTATACACAACAAAACAATATATATGATCGCACAAATGCTTTCTTAGCGATTTAATTAGAACACTTACATGAAATGTTTACAAATATTTGTTTTAAATAACATCCATTATTGTGCAATGCCCTACAATAATATAACAAACTTGAAAGTCTTTGCAGCAAATAGTAGTTACTTGAAAGTGCCATGCGTTTACGTTTTATTATTAAGAAAACTGCTCATTAGCTATGCTCTAAAGTTATGACACATGGCTATAAAATTAAGGAGAGGATTGATATCCCACGTTGTATTGAATATATTTAGAATTAATTAAAATAATTATAGGTTATTGGACAAATCATATATACGTTATTATATGTTGAATAGTTTAAGATTTGGGTCCGACATGAAGAAATTTTTAAATAAAAATAGCGTCCATAGATTTCTAGCACTTAAGATGTAACATCGGCGTTTGTAAAGATGTCATTTCTTCTTATATAAACTGTTACAGCAAACATTGTATATTATGAAAATAAATAATATAATATATACATATATATTACATATTTTTTGTTATAACTTGTATTGCCAGTCTTAAAAAAGTAATTAGCATTTAACTTTCACATTTGCCTGTGACTAAATAGTAAAACCTATGTTAATCTTCTATAAATGGCATTTACCTACATTAACTTGTGTAATTCATATTGTTAAAGAAAGAAGATAATGATATTAGTATGAAGAAATTCTATAAATATCTTATATAATTCAAATATGTTCCTAATATTAACAAATACTAAGCTCAATTCTACGAGTTATTGCCGCTTTAAAACGTTGCATATTATAAACGGACTTCACGTTTCCTGTAATAAAATTTGATGGAAATCTATAAAATTACGGCATTTTAGTTGTTTTCTCTTCGATTATATAATTTTTGTCAGCCACAAGATATTTATATAAGAAAAGAAGTGTCTAGAATTTTGTGCTTTAATTCAGCTGTCGGTCTCATCGAGGCCTACGGATCCGAATCTAAATGGCAGGAGCACTGCCAACAATCGCAACTCAATTAACAATGTCTCAGACAACAGATTACAATAATTCTTTTTATAACATATTTATTGCTATATGTTTCATTCCATAGATATATTTTTCTTTAAATATTGAATTATATTATATCTTTTTACGGATATTCGTTTCTTTTTTATAAATATTACTTTATTTTTTAAAATTTGAAATACTTTTACAATTGAACATGTATGCTTACTTTGATGACATCAGATTGATCGGTCAGAGCTATAGGAGGTCGGAGCGGGGCGACCCCGATGCAGCAGTCGCAGCAAGACATTCTTACTCTACTACCACTGCACGGTGCAACTTATTTATTTCTATCACTCATTTAAAGCGCAATTAGCATCACTTCTTGTATCACTTTAAGTTTTTTTATAAGGTAATAATTGTTATGTCACAAACACTTTAAAACTCCGGTACTAAGTAAAAGGTTTCGATTATACAACTTGTGGTCTTGGACAGACTCGTCACTTTCGCTAAAGAGTTCTGAATACTGACAAGAGAGCAGCAGGCAGGGCAGCCCTTGGTACAATGAGTTAAAAATATCGCTCAAAGATGCGCACTGCCAATTCAAACGGCAATATTGGTCAAGACATCTTGAGCTCTGGTGCACAGATATAAGGAACTCCACTATAGGACATATCAGGTGGAAAATAGAGTTTCACATATAAACTTATTTTGTATCTCTAGGTTATAAGAGCATTCCAGTCATCGACCTTTTGGTTGACATTTACTTACAATGATTTTAAAATAAAGTTAGCATTTAGCACTCAAGGTAAATAAAAATTTTAAAACGTCTATAAAAAGCTATTTTGCGGTGTATTTTTTTTTAATAAATTTATTATTACATACTGTATGCAAATTGTTTCGTATAAATACCATAATCGTATTAAAGGATCTTAATATTTTAATAAGAAGAAGATTTATAAAAATGCGAATAATAATATGCTACAAATTGTAAGGATTTGTCACACATTTTTATCATTACAAATTAAAATGTTTGTTATCGACCAATAAACCTATCATTAGAATAGTCTATCGGTCAAGACGCGACTGTGCTTATCGGTCATGAGCCTTATACTTTTATAGTGAATTAGCTGTCGATTATACTGTTTAATTAATAATTTATTATTTACCAATTAAATTGTATATTACTACAAACTATGTGAGTGCGATATGACAAGTTAGTTATAACCGTTCTCAATGGCATTCAGCTGTCGTATTATGAATAAAAAAATGTTTTTGCATTTTAAAGCATTTAAGAAAAGCAAGTGGGTACTATACAAAGTTGCTCGGTTGTGCATCAGCTGAGGTAATTATAAACGTTCTGTTTAAGATGTCGCAGTAACATTTAGTTTATATATCAGATCTGAATCTTTACGATACTTTTTATACTGATGAATTATTGACAACAAAAACAACGACTAATTTGAGTACCGAAATGATATTTATAGATTCTCATAACAATCATTAAACTATGAAAGGGGTAAAACAAGTGCTATAGTTATTTTACTACTGCGATAAGAAGTAGTTAAATTGGGTTTTCCTTTTCAATATCAAATGTCTCAGGGAAAAATGTTAACATTCACTGTTCTATGTAAATTTTAATACAAATAATAAATCGTGTACTTACCGGTTCCAGCAGGCTCTGCTCATGTAACGTGACCAAAGGTTTTTCTGGCTTTGGCCGAGTGCTGAGATAGAATGCGGAAGCAGCGGCAACTCCTGTCAGTGCCAGAGCACCGGCTGACCCGCCGACCATCCATAAGTACTGATCTATTTCACTCACTGTAACAAATAATATAAATTTAAATTTTGTACATTGACAATAGCCGTCGTTGTGTAGTAGCATAGCATATGGAATTAAGCGCGACGGTTGTCAGTTTAGTTCCCGTAGTGGAATAATTTAATTTAAATAAAAAACAAACGAAACACGCAATATCTCGAAAATTGGACGCACAGTGGGCAATGGAGTATCTTAACATTACGTTTCCTTTGGAAAACACAGCGTGAAGCTAAATATTTATATCATCAAAATAACTTAATATAAGTATAATAAATAAATTAGTAAGATTATTACCGCCCACTAGGCATATCGCATTATTTCGTCATGCCCTAAAAATAATCGAACACATTGGATTTTCACAGAAATTTACACAGCAATGTAGGTATGTAAGTGTTGTTATTCGCTTAGCAACAAGTAAATCTTATAAACTGTTTTAAATTAAAAATCTTAACGTGTTGTTACTTGGCAAGTCCAAAAACGGACATAATGACAATACTCATTAAGAATTACTAAAATACTTGGAAACCTGTATCATCGATAATAATCATCTTGCGGCCTTTGCTGTCAATCGCTACCATTGAAAATACCGCCTACATTTTTCTATAAAAGTAATAACGGAAACATGAAAATTTAAGAGTACATTACACATTTTAAAATATAATCTCAGATTATTTTTATATTTCCACGTTTTAATAATATCGTAAATAAAAAATTTATCTCGAAATCGTTCTCAAGTGGCGTCAATTGCAACACGGAAGACAGAACCGCGAAGGAAACAAGTTAACTTTATTATTTGTGTTATCTTAAGTACTATGTTTGTAGGTAAACATATAAATGAATATTTGACAATATGTACATTTTACAATATTAGTTTCACGTACATACGTAAATAAATTGAAAAACTTTACTAACTCTCAAAACATAAACGTCAAGATAACGACGCAAACTGCTTTGTGTTAAATACAACACGACTATTAAACCGCTGTAATTTATAAGGAGAGTAAACAGTGATTGTACTAGAGGTATAACTAGGAAATGTAAATTGTCGATGCGCTGCGAAGGAGCGAGGCTAATGGATGTATATAACATGTAACGAAGAGTTTTCTATTATTACTAGACAAGGAAATGTCTAAGACAACTTTCATGCAGCCTGTACCAGTTCCTTGATCATGAGCCGAGTGTGCAGCTCGTTTAGAAAGTAGGCACTGGGGTGCAAGCGCCGGCGTCGCGTTTGCTCGTAGATTTCACGGGATTCTCTCGCGCTTTCCACTGACACACTTTTACGTCGCTTGTCGTAAATATAGATGAATTGCAATACGCCGACATGATTCAACGGAGTGAAACAGTTACTAGATGATGATCGAGTTATTTCCGCTATTAGTGTATTTACATGAGTGTGAACTATTAAATTAGACATATTTATTATATAGCATTATTAAGAATTTCGTTTCTTTTTATTCGAAGTGACTAAAACTAATTTCGTAATAACTTCATTTTATTATTAAATATTCGCAAAAGATTATTTAAGATATGAATAGTTTAAATGTCGAATTAATTCCGGTCCGTTATTCTTGGTGAAGTCAACGATACCTCGTTAGAATTTAGGGTATTCTTGTAAAAGTGTCGAAACTCAAACGTTCTGATTATTATTTATTAGAAGGGCTTACATATAATTTGGAGGCGACATTTAAGGTCACTGTCGCTAACCTCGATTATTTGTCGTTGAATAACAGGAGGTACTTGGTTGATTTCAAAAGTTCGAACCTTGGTGCTCTAATTTCCCCTCATTGTAGATTCAAAGAGCGTAACAAGCCTGACGGCCCTTGAAGGGCCAGTTGGTCTTGCAATAATATAAACAAGTAACCTTTTATTAATAATTGAATAATTTATGTGAGAATAAATCTCGTACAGTAAAAACTAGAAATTATAGCGAAGAAATCAAAAAGAGCTTAAAAATTTTGCAGAAAAACACTACTACACTTCCAATTCTTGGCTATAACTTGTACATTCAATGAATATATTTACTTACAACTATTACATTGATTCCACCAAATAGTCTTCTCCTTTGTATTGGTTTCAGTCTTCTTTTTATCAGTCTTCTTGAGTTTCTTCTGCAGCTTGCGGCATTTTTCCTTAACACTAATCTCAATCTTCTTAGCCTCTGTCACGTTCACTTTGTCTTTTTTTAAACTAAGTCCAAATTTTCCGCTGCCCATATTAATATTGTCGTTGTTGTTGCACATATTTATAAACGTTTCACTCTGAATGTCGAATTAGCATTTTTGTTTTTATTTCACATGGCTCGTCGAGTCAGCTGAATTATTAAAAACGCTCAATTTATTTCATTACTGTAATTTAAACACACGCTCGCGCTGGTTTGTCGTAAAGATATTCCGCATTGATTATTTTGTTGTGGAATGAAACGGAATCCATAAAACTAAAAGGTTTTATAGATTCATTTCGTGGGGGCCTTTGGCCTTGTGAGGGTCATTAACACTGGCAGTCGATATCTGAAACTAATCTAGCTTCTGATTTCATTGGTTGGCCAGCTTATCTACATTACTAAAAATTGTATAAATCGTTGAATTTATAGGCGCAATATTGGTGACGCTAATTGTTTAATAATGTGACTGTGGCTGCTTCTTTTGTTACAACTTCCGTGTGCGTTAATTTGAAAAATGCAAACAATCTTATTTAAGTAGGTATTCTGTCATCTTATAATAATCTTTTTTTACAGCATTTGTTTAAAAACTAATTAAAGATTGCAAAAAGCGTAATGCAAGTATATATGAAATAAAAAATAAGAAAGCAAACTATACAAATAAAGCTACCGACGTTGATAATTGACGCTTCAATTATATAGTAAAGAGCCATGATATATTACCAGATTGTATTTAAATGTTTATGGCCATTTAAATTAGCACGGAGCAACTGGAAGAGTATTTAAATACCATGATAAAGTACTGAGTACAATTACTGGGAACAAGTTTTATATCCGCTAAATCAATTTTACCGACAGAACAGTAAAATTTAAATTGAAAAAATACATTATTTATACACTATACTTTGCATTTACAACTGCAGATGTAATCAATTTTAACTAACGGTTATAAATCATATTTGTAATAGATTTACTTTTCAAATTACTCTATGGCGCCATCGTTTCGCAAGTGATAAATACTTAACGCGATAGTTGTGAGTTCATATCCCTTACCTAATACCTAACCTAGCAATATACGTTTAAATCGATACAAATAAAATATCACTAGAAAGAATGTAGTTTCTCCATCTATTACCCGGAGAATAAAACTTAAAAATCCCAAAAATATTAAACATTCCGACGATATACCATTTCAAATTCACAAATACGAGCCAAATAATCAATTAAATTCCTAAAACAACAATGGGCTTGCAATACTTCAAAAATTTTTTCAATGCAAATCAATGTTCACAATTTACATAGAGATGTTAGGATAAGCCAATCGCAAGCTATTGAAATCTAACAATGCAATGTAATCCTCGGTGTGTATGTGGCGTGTTGTGGTGACCTAATAATTCAAAAGTACCGTAGTGGGTGTAAGTACATATTATAGCTATTCGATACGACCGAATGCTATGTTTATTAATTTCTACCTCGACCGACGTCCGACTGTAATAATTCATATGCGATTTATCAACACGTCCCAATACCACTAGATATAAGCTAAAAGCGCAAACCAATTTTACTTAGGTATTGCTCGCCCAAGCATTGTTTTGTAAATATGATATGATCCAAAATTCACGTTTGAGCAATAACTTTTGTTAATATTAATATAACTCAAAAATCGTAATTAAGCTTTTTGTGTCAATATTTACATATAGAACTTTTGTGTGTGTCCGATATATAGACATCTAGAAAATATACTTAAAAGGACTTTATAAGGTTGAATAGTTTAATGTATCTCCATAATATTGCATTGTTATAATGAAATCTACAATATTAAGCTAACAGTAGTTTCCTCTATCGATTCCCATATTCGTTTTAATACAATAAAAGCAATTTTGCGGAAACTCGTTCTACCGTAACGTTAATGTCATCAGCCTTATGTAAAATTTGGGCTTAAATTAATCATTTTAAAATATTCAATGTTAACTTCATAACTTTATTATTGAGAAAATAAAAGCTTGGTATTTGCATAATTTACAGCACCACTGGACGTGTTTAAATTAGCTCCGAACTTAATAAACACATAAATATTTACATTAATGATTGTATGCTAAATACTCAATAATAAAGAACAAACAAGTCTTGTTAAGACAAATATGATGCCACTATCTAAAATCGACGTTAGTCAAGTTTTAAATTCACGGTTAGAGTAAATTCTGACTGAGTGCATAAATTTTGACATAGTTTCCGCGCGGCTAGCCACGAGGTCGACGAACTGCGCTGTTTTGATATAGTCGTCAATTCAACATCTGCCAATTTTTTACCGAAAGTACCGCGCGTACAGTTAAGAGGTTTGGGGTTTCGCGAACCGTTTTAATTACTTCGTAGTCACGCCGCCGTAGTAATATTTACCGTTAATGGAAAGTGATATGACGGACGAGGAGTTCGGACCGTTTGATGGTCACTCAGGAACGTGATGCATAGTTAATCGATCTTTGGTATATAAAAACCTTCTTGTAATAGTAATGATAAAAGTTATATTAGACCGTCGCGGCACATTGTCTGTCTGTAAACGCGACGGTTTGTGGGTTCTATTCTCGAATAAGGCGGAAACAGGGAACAGAGTATCTTAACACTAGATTCCCATGGTTCCTATGGTTTCCTTTGCCTACCTTGCCATGTGCGGACTAAAGTTGTAAAAAAATAAAACAAAAGTTATATAGTTTCATTGCAACGACCAACGTTCATCGTGGTCAGTATAGTGTAATTTTACTGTCACAAAGAGCCCACATTATTTCGTCGCGGCATATTCAACAGTTTATTAGTCTCTCCCGCATAATAATTCCTTTATCTGTTCTTAACAGTTTACAGCCTCTTTTTATATAGGTAATATCTGTAACGCAGTAGGTAAATGTAAAGATTAAAAAACAAGATAAACCATTCAAGGTAACGTATTACTTGCTAAATATTATATAAAGTATGCACTTAAATGAACATAAAATTACAAGAATCCAGAATGAGTTCTTGTGTATCATTAAAATATTATTTTTTTATATCACGAAACGTACGTCGAACATTGTGTTTAAGTTTTTATATTAAACTGAGATACCATACATTAATAATCTACCGAATGAAGGATTTTCTTTTCAATAAAGTAATAATTAAGTAAAGGTGAATTCTCAATGCTGGTTAATAATTACGATTAAAAACGAAAGTGTTTTAAGGGTTTGATTAATGTGTTTCGTGTCAGTATTTCGCGCACGGCTTTCCGCGCTGTTGTTACACGAATGCACTTCCTAGCCGTTGCGCTTTCGCATACGAAATGAGGCACCCACGACACTGAGTCACGTCCGCAAACTACTCGCTTTGTGCACGCTTAACGATATATAAAATTACTTTTGCAGGTTGATTTGATTTCAATGGGATTATGGTTACTTAGAGCTACTGGGTTTCCGCTTAATATAATTTGACATTTTTTGATATACGACAATAGGTGTATGTGTTATTTTTTTAAAAAAGTAAACGTTTTTTCCTTATATAGAAACAAGTTTGCTCGATAAAAATTTTATTTAAGTGTTTCGTTAAACAAAAAATCAATAGAAATTTCGTATGCACATTAAAGTAGTACTAAGTCTAAGTTATAATACATATATGTATTATAGTAAAAATAAATAAAGATATTTTATTATCTGTTGTAAAATATGAAAGATAAAAGACGCGCAAGTTATGACAACGAGTCTAAAGCATCTGCAGTCCATCTTTAGTATTTCGTAGAAAATATTGCTTAGTTATTATTTATAGGTTTACTATACAACAGTCGTAAAGTTCTAAAATTACATACTGATGTGTACGTGTAGTTTAATAAATTGGAAAATAATACATATATTTTCAATACTTATTTTACATTTAAATATTTATTTAACCTAGGACGAGATAAGGGCCTTTACATATGACTGTTACGCATTTAATTAAAAAGAAATACAATAATACATTCACAATAATTCTAACCGTATAAAAAACGTGAAAAAAGAATAAGGCTTACGAAAAGACATTAATAAAAACATATTGACTTTTTAGTTTTAATATATCTTAATCTGATGTGATTTTATTTAAACTTGAAAAGAAAACTGCATCGATTGGCCAAGGCTAAGTTTTATATCGGCAAGCCTGCCTGGTTGATAGGACAGGATTACACGCAGGATGTCTTTACTGCTTCGCGGAACGTACTAGTGCTAGGCAATTTATTAGCCACGTATGGATTCCGATTAGACTTTTATATTATTTTGCAAATGTATATATTATTCAAATTATAATATTTATTATTGTTATCGTAAACTATAGTAGTTTCTCTTTGGTATATATATAAATAAAATTTATTGTAATTAACATAACCAATTTGTATTTTGGAAAGAAATAACCGAGACCGAACGAATTTCTTAATTCAAGGTTAATGCCGGCGTATTATGTCAAGGGCAAGTTTTGATGTGAAAGAGGGTCTGCCTTTTATTTCTTTGAGTGTTTTAGAAAGGCTTTAAAGGGAGGCCTAATGTTGAAATTTCAAAAGCTTCTTAAGCTAAGACAGGCGGCGCACAAAAAGAACTTTCCGAAATAAAAGGGCAGGTACTATGGGTTGTATTTTTAATGATTTTTGAATATTATCGCAACATGGAAAAAATAATATTAAAAACGAATTAACTGATTCAAATATAGAAATAGCTTCAAGCATTGGACAAGCATTGCAAATGCAGAATATAAATGAATGTCATGGTCTGACAGACGCATCGTTATTTATTGCATTGAAAGCTTTCATATAAACGTGAATATTCGATAATCTAAGTTCCATTCATAGTACAAATGAAGCACACGCCTGTTTAGAACATACAACGAGCCTTTAGAGTCTTGTTTTGACCCACAAACGTGGAGATCAAATTTCCCCCATAGAGCAAGCATCGTGATCGCCTAAGGCACGATCGCAATCGTTTATGTGTGCAACAGTTGTTATTAAAATAATGGTTACTTGCACGAAGTCTTTTCAAGCAATAAAGTGCACTATTATATTATAGTGAAGCACTCTCGTGATGTGACATGAGATTGCAAAAATATGACTTGTAAATAGACATGTCTCGTCTCGAAAGCGTTGGTATTTATTTCTGTGGGACGTTCTATGCAAATAGCATAATATAAAACAAACTAAAGTTACAGAACATTTGAATTTAAATTGTAATCGCTTACATCGTGTTTAATGACTTTGTTAAGTTCCTGATTTATTGTTTTGGTACTGTCGACGTTTATATCTTGAGGCCGGTCATTAAGAAGTAAACAAGCATTGCAAACTACACTTAGCAGATAAGTGAGCCGTTGAGATATGACAGTAAAACTATCCAAGCTATATGCGTAGATATTATGTTGGAAGCACAATAAAAACACGACAATATCGTTACGACATTCCAGCCGCTTGGGCACTTTACCTACGGAATTTACAAACACTGCGGTTTAATCACGTTGTTATCGATCGTCACTCGTATCGTGTGCTGCGCGTGCGATGCTATTCGCGCGGCCGTTACGGCGGCCGTCCAAAGCGACAATGTGACTCCAAGTTGCCGCACGCTGCCTCCCCAGGCTTTGCCTAGCCGCCTCTCTCTTTTAAGTTGACATGAGCTAAGCCAACTTTAGCTCTCCATCCATTTGTAGTTTATTTTTCTCGACTCTTGATTGCCATGTGATATCGTTGTGAAACGTCTCCCATTACAATGTACCTATGAATGCTTTACAATAAAACATGGATTACACTTTTTTATACTCTGTAACTTTGTTTGCTTTTAGAGTTCTCTAAGGCACTATAATACATTGATTAAAAAAAGCTTTTCTTAAAATTACGAAAACATAAAAACAACCAAATCTATATGGATATATAAAAATAAACGATTTATACGAAAAAAACATTCACGTATCTTTATGGTTTGCGATTATCACTATTTATTATTTAATATGGAGAATTATATATAATAAAATACTTGATTTATATTCAGCCGATTATTTCCAATAACAATTGCTACATTATGTGAGAGTCGACTCTATGATATTACACGTTATGTTTCAAAAAAAGGCGAGAAAGTAAAGAACAAAGATGAATAAAATCTCTTAGCCTCAGGATTGACATAAAAAACTACAACAAACACAGCAAACTCATATTTTCACAAATTTCCATGCATCTCTACATACGAGCATCTAATATAAAAATTTGGACCGAATGAATGATCTGAAATGAGTGAAATTTAAATTACCTATTAATCACTTGAGAATACCTAGTAAAGTATTAATTCCAAAAGCAATTGATTTAAAAATGTTGTTTACATTATCATAATTGTATTGCTTTGTTTATTTGTTTATTTTATTACACCATTTATAGTGATGAAAACAAGTGGCAAATGGCAATGATTGATACTTTCGCGAATTAAGTGGTTTTGTACGATTCATATAATTATCTATTTCCATAAGTAATGTATCATACGTTTTAATGACACACACGTGTTGATGCTATTGGTTTTTTAAATCTCTCTCTTAACCTGTGACTGCTATTAATCATGGAAGCACTTTAAATATTTTTTTGGTGTAAAATAATATACAGTTCTATACACTATTCAAGTTTAATAAACTATTTAAATTTTAGAAGAACAACTTGTTTCAACCCGCAGTTTCGTTTAAGTACTTTAAACTAAAATAGATTTTTTCTCGTCCTTCGAGAATTTCAAGTACTAGTTTTAAATTTTCTACCTCTGTAGCTAGAAGTACTCCTGTCAGTAAGTAAGTATCAATCAATACCCACAATTATATTATACAAAACACTATGAAATATGAAAATATTGAAAATATGTCACAGCATGTATATCATTGATATAATAATGGAAAACCAATTATTTATATTTAAAAATTTCTTAAAAAGTCTTTATTTAAAAAAAACTGAGATGGCACATAAATATATCATTCTCGATACGACTGACGATATTTTTGTTGCAACCAACAAAATAAACACTAGTTCCTTCATCATATATTAGAGGGCAAACTATCAATAATATTAAGGACCGTCGTGGCGCAGAGGCGCAACGTCTGCCTGTAACGCGACGGTTACTGAGTTCGATCCCCAGTCGGAAAAGATGGATTTTTCTATTTCCATTTTCTTCGCTCTGGCATCTAAGGCAAAGCGCGGCGTTGAGTTCCGCCACTCAACACGCAATGCCTCGAAAACGGCGGAAAGTGGGGACGGAGTAAGCAGGGACTAAGTAACGGAGTGTCTTAACACTAGGTTCTTATATAGTTCCTGCAGTTCCCTCTGCCTACCCTACCATGTGCGGGATAAAGCGTAAAGCTAAAAAAAAAGAAAAGATTTTATTTAAAGATTATAGAAAGTTTTTTGTTAAAGAAAGTTATATGCTAAATGTTGAAAACAAATGTGATGCATGAGGCTAGTCAATTACTTAGTTCACTGTCTTAATATATCATCGTTTAAAAAGTCTTATATTTTTTTTACAAAACAACATACATCATATAGTAAATTATATTTATTGTTATTATTAATTATATTATATATTATTATTATCTTTGTAGCATATCTTAAAGATGCATAAGTACCACTATTATAAAAATGTATTTAACAAACGCTCTAGGCATCGTAATGTACGAGTACCTATAAGTTTATTTTAATTTATTATAATTCTACAAACTTTATACACACTCTGAGGAAGGAAATAATAAATACATATGAACGCTTTTATATGACATATAGTAAGTATGTGATTTATAACTTTAATACGTTTACACATAGAAACAAATGAAACTCTTGTTAAAATTTGAATGAACCAAAAACAAATTCACTGTTCAATTTAAAGCGTGAATGTTATTGTATGCGTAAATGCGGCACGCCTACGTCACGACGGATCCCGTTTTATTACAATCCAAATTGTTTTCTAAGATATAAAATGAGGTTTGTTTGTGACAATGTATAGGTTGATAGGTATGCATTTAAGGGGAGTTATTATTATTTATTGCTATTTCAAGAATACGAACTAAAGCCTACAGTATTGTTTATTCAAAAAGCGAGTCGTTGAAAGAACTACTTTAGCATACATACCACGAATACATACGATGTGACTAAAACTACTATTATAAATGAAAACTGTGTTTCTGTAAATATAGTTTGTCTAATTTAGTACAAATGGGTCTTAAAATCGCAATTCTTACGAAACAACATCAAATATTGACACAGGCAGACATGTGAGAGTACTAAAATAAACAGTGTAGTTCACAAGGGCATCGAACTAGAACAAGTAAATTGGCACTGCAAAGCTGCAAATTGAAATACCAACAAAGCGCATCTCGACAAAAAGAATTGAGAATTGAAAATTATTCGGTGCAACTAATGAAAAGTTATGTTTATTCTGTAATATTATATCGTATAAAATATTAATTTATATATTTTATTTATTAGTATTAAAGTTATAAAATATATTTAATTATATGGGCCCATGTAGATTAACTGGGACATCCCTTTATTAAAATAACGAGAGAGATAATGTTTTCATTTAAATCAATTTCAAAGATATCTTAAGGCGCATTTAGTAGTTAAAAATTAATATACGTAAAATAATGATTTATATCAATATTTTATATTTTAATTTGTTATTTTACTAGCAACGCCTACTAGTACGAGCGTAGACAAACATTGCGAATGCAATGTAAATTGACAACATTTGGCTCAATGCCGGCCTATTGGGGCTAGAGCTTTATGCAAAACAAACACACTTTTATAGCTTTTTGCCAATTAAATTTTAGGACACAACAATTAATGTTTTATTACGACTAAATAGTGTTGTAAATAAATATAATGGTACTACTAAAATGTAGACTATAATAGTATATTATTCGTATAAATACAATAACTTAACATATCGAGCTAGCTTGTGATTATTTAATGTGTAAGGAAAAAATGTTTTTTATGCATACAAAATCCAGTCATTTTCCCTGTACATATTCTACAAATGTAAATGCATCTAAAGTGCCATACTGTTTTATACAAAGCATAATAGGTCTAGCACGACACCGTAATTTACTTGCTGGATTATATTAAACTATATGATAATATTGTGGTATATTATGCAAAGTTTATGTTTATATCGTGTATATGTAGGTATGTTACATATATAAGTAAACATATATATTTTAGCTGATCACGCTTTCTCTCATTTAATAGGGTAGGCACAGGTTAAGTATTAAGAGAACTTCCCGCCCAATATTCTTGACGTTAAGTGTTGAGTAAAGGAGCTCAACGTTATAAGTTGTGTATCAAACCTTTGCTTTACGAGGAAAAAGCAACTTTGTTGTTTACTCACAAACAGAATAATTTAATAATGCAATATATATATAGAGTTAGGGATACGCTATTCTCGGTCAGCTTAAAGTCAGGGTGCGATAGGGGCATTACAAAAAATGGCAGTCCCAATGGCGTCACGATGCAAAGTAGTTTGGGAAGTCCTGAAATAGTCCATAGCGTTCTACGTAAACGGATAATCCAACACAAAAATGCTAGCACATTTAAATAAATAAACTCTTGTGTGTATATTAGTGTAGATATAGGTACTGTATATTTATTGAAAATATATTACTTAGAACGTAATTAATGATTTTATAGTTTTTACCCATCGATGGCTAATTATATAAATAAAATGAATAAACAGCGTGAAGCTTTTTCTTTGCGTTATAGACAGAGAGAACATAGTGTGTTAAGACACTCCGTTTCTCACTTTCCGCCCATATTTCGACATATTGCGGGCTGAGTGGCAGAGCTCAATATCGCTCTGTGTCTTTTACCAGTGGGAGGAAATAAACTAATTTATTATCTTTATTTATTATTAGTAATAAAATTATTAATTATTTGGATGGGGAATCGAATCTATAAGCGTCACGTTTACTATATGACGGCGTGCCGCTGCTATGGCGAGAGCAATATTGGCGGTGGCATTTGTATATGTTTAATTTACAGCAACTAATAATATAAAGAGCTTAAGGCTTAAATAAACGATTAGGAAAGTCGTCAAAATTTTAATTCATTGCAAAAAATAATTTAATGACGTTAAAATTCTTTTATAAATCTGTTATAAAAATTACAAGGCTCTATTAAAAGTATTGTGACACATAATACCCAATGGGTACGTCCATAACAATACTCAAAGAGGAAATACCACATTCTCAGTAACAGTTGCAATAATTTGTACGAATCATGGACACGAGTCATTTTAGAATAAATGGAATTAAGAAAGATACACTGTGGGGCTTAATTATATAGGAAACGTTCTCGTATTTAATTTTAGTATTTTAACACGAAATTAAAATCTTTACTTGACACAATATTAAGTCGATCGTGATATGATACCTAAAAAAAAGTCACGACAACCGCACTTAAAAGCTTCCTGAATAATAAAGTTTGCAAATGATAATAAAACTTGACACGAGTGAATATCAATGCACAAACGTTTCAAAATAGCAAGGCAACGGCGTTTATTTTAGAATCTGCTCAACAACTGCAGGTGGTTCGGGGTAAAACGAGGATAGACCATATAAGTCCCCACAATAGTGTCAATAGTTTCTATTTCCATTTTCTAACTAGGCAAAGCGCGGCATTGAGTTTCGCTACTCAACACGCAATGCCTCGAAAAAGGCGGAAAGCGAGGACAGAGATAGCAGGGACTAAGTAACGGAGTGTTTTAATACTCGGTTCCTATGGTTCTCTGCAAACCCTGCCATGTGCGGGATAAAGCGTGAAAAAACGTAAAAAAACTGCCCACAATAGTGTCATTAATCCTTCATGGGGTCCCTGACCCCGGCCCGCGAGTGATAGACAATGGTAGTCGTTTGTGAGCGGAATTAATACGTGTGCGCATGCAATTGGAAGGAGCCGACCAGCCTTGAACTTGCACACTGCAGTCCGATGCAAGCGATGAATGCGAAATCCGTCGCCATTTCTAGGTACGCGTCATGTTACGCGATAACACCTTAGATTATAAAACATTAGAAATATCACCCTTAAGACAAAATGAAAAAGCACACAAATGTTTTTTTCTTTTGTGAAACTTAATTAACTATTCGAAATAAACTGTCTTTTATAACTTATGTCTAAATCGTTATCGCTAATAAGTATACTTTCTATATAATAATCTGTTCATAATCTATGTCAAATACATACCTACATATATTTTTAGTATAGCACTATATGTTGATAAAATTTGAATAACTAATTACTCTATTAAGTTCAATGGCCTTTGTGATTAATTTAACAAGAATTTATAATATTGTCTGTAATATCATTCATAATTAGTTCTAAAGACTCATTTATAATTGCTGGATTTACAATTGAACTTGTTGTGTATATGTCTTTCGAGTGTAAACTAATGCAAGTCATATTAATTCAATATACTAAGTTGATCAAGATATACGTGCATTAAGTTGTAAGTGTTTTTACTTTACAAATATACATTTCCGCACTTGGTCACTTAACTTAATTTTGTTTAAATTTTTTAAGATATTTATTTATTTATTTCCTTCTGGTCTTCTAGTTTAATTTACCAATATTAATATCAAGCGGGCTTAATTTAGACGAAACACCTGACAATGTCCTTCAAGTAAATTCCTAATAGTGACAGCTATTGATCTTGTTAATAACAAACTAAATATTTTGATGTTACCACATAATTCAAAATACTAATAAATAATTATTATCTATATATAAATATATTATATTATGGACTTGATCTCTACTTGAAAGAACTGCGTTTGGATTAAGTTCAGCATACATTTTCTGCTACACTTACTTACTTAATTATAAATTTTTGGACGTATATGAATAATGTATGCATTATAATAAAACGTATAAAAAAAGCAACATAACATCAATTACGTGTAGTTTACGGCCTTTATTCTTTATATTAATATTTTGGTATGCTATAAATTCAAATAAAAAAAGAAGTAAATTATAACCAATTTACTTTAACTTACATTCCTTTTCATTTACAGAAATATTTAGTGCTTAAGCATTTTAAACTTTAACTTAATTTACCTACGAATTATTCAACATTTATAAAACATTCTATCGTAATGGCATAGTACGTACACACACATTATTATTTATTAAATAAATAAGTGCTCAGATTTAACAACTCAATCAACTCTTCATATAAATATTTTAGCCTGCTTTTCATTTAGCAATTTGGTCAGAAAGCAACCCATCACTTTATAGAAATAAAATAAGAAAATGTATACCTACGTTATAACGCTTCCATATTTTACTCTATGACGTAAAAGCAATGTACTTTCACATTGTTTACCTTATGAACGACTAAGAATTGTTCTAATGCGCTCGTATTAATGTTGAATAGGAAATATACTGAAATTTCCAAGCACTAATATGCATACGTCTTATATAAATCAATATGCAAACTTTCTTTTTTGTAGTTGAAAATCTGGCGCGCTTATTCGAGCGTATATACATAGAGAGAGCGCCTATAGAGAGGAAAACGCTGATGAAAATTCTTTCTTCTTATTCTTTAGATGTATGCGATTTTTTGAAATGTATATTTAAAATCTTGTAATTACTGTACTAATTATTATGAGTAGAAGCACACTGCTTGCTACCAGAGTACCAAAATATTATTGTGGATCGTTTTTATTTGACTGTATAAGTAACTATTGTAGGTTCGATTCCTACTAGGAGAAAAAGCTTTTTTTTGATCTCGTAGATAGCATTACTTAAAACAATGTCTCGAAAATTGGGCGGAAATGGACAACTGAGTGTTTAAACACTAGGTGGTGTCCAATTTAAAATCCTACTAAACGCGAGACTGTTTTCGCGTTTAGTTTAGTTTTCACTTGCATCTAAAAAATATTAAAATTTTTAGCTATAGTATGCATGATTTTTCAATCACGTTATCAGCAATGTGAAACACTTCACATGTAGGTGCCGCGTGAAGTGGGAGTACTTGAAAGAAATACTGAATTATGTTTACTTTACCAATACAATAAGGTGCTAATGTAATTGCTTATCGATTTTCTATTATGATATTAATTGTTGTGTCGAGGATCGTTGTGGCGCAGAGTCGTAAGCGTCTGCCTGTAAACGTGTCGGTTTGAGGGTTCAATTCCCACTTGGGGAAGATGGATTTTTCTATTTCCAATTTCTTCGCTCTGAAAACTAGGCAAAGTGCGGCGTTGAGTTCCGCCACTCAACAAGCAATGCCTCGAAAACGTCGGAAAGCGGGGACGGAGAAAGCAGGGTCTAAGTAACGGAGTGTCTTAACACTAGGTTCATATGGTTTCTGCAGTTCCCTCTGTCTACCCTGCCATATGCGGGATGAAGCGTGAAACTAAAAAAAATAATTGTTGCATAATGTCGAAGAAGGAAAGCATGTCGCTAAAAAGAATAGTAACTTATAACTTACTTTACTGTATATGGTTAATGAATATATTATACGATAATTAAAAAAAATAAAGAACAAATATCAAGTCGTCATCTTCTTTATTATATAAAAGTAATGACAGTTTTACTATACCAATATTAGCAATCTTTATATTTTATAATGTAACAATATACAATTGCATATTATATATGATGTACATAACAGACAGTAGGTTGTGGGGTCGATGTCCTATCAACCGGTCGAGCTTAAAGCTTTGTCGAGCGAACGGGCCAAGCTAATTTGCCCCACTTTTGACTACAACTATACTTCATAATTATGTGTTTATAGTTTAAAAATGTGTAGGTTCGAGACAAAGCAAATTACAATAACTGAAATTTAATTGAAAGAGTCGCAAAGTAGCATTTTGTATAATCGATTCCTTTGTACCTAATAATTGTACTAAGGCTTAGTATGTAGTAGATCAGGACAGCTTGCGAGTAATAAACACTATTTTTAGGAAATTTGAAAAAAACATTATCAACTGATTTTATTTCAAATATCTGTTTTACAACTATTTTGTCAAATTATTGTAAAACAAAGATACAGTATATGTCATATATTATTACAACATATAATACATATACATGGATTTATCTATACCGACGAGCCCTTACTGCGCCAACGCAGATGGTTACATTAATCTCCCCTTCGCGGTTACTGTGTCGAATAACGGTGTTTAAACAGATAGAGTCAGGCATATCTACTAGCAGGCAAAGAGCAATCCAACAGACGTTGCATTTAAAAGCATATTCATATACGTGTCATTCCTTATCGACGTGTAAGAACTGCACATCTTTTGTAAGCAAACTTTTAATCTTAGGAAAGTGCATCTGTCTTTTAAGCGTGCATAATATGTGTGTGTATGAAAAGTTATCTTAAATCTCTTATCTTTATGTCCATTGTATAATGAAACCTAAATATAATTATTTGAATATAATGTACGTAATTAAGTACTTTTAAATAATATTACAGTTTTTCACTTATGATTTGTAAGTAAAATCTGCGACTAATTTAAAATATATTCAACGATATCCATGAATTAATTAAAATTCGTTATTGAAAAATGTACGTCTAGTAAAATTTTACTATTATTAAGAGAACTATTTACTCAAAACTTATTCATTATTATTTATATACCTAATTAAAATGGTATGGAATGCAACGAAATCATTAAGAGTGTTGAAAAGACAAAGTGACATAGTATTAAACTATAATTATTTTTTATTTTTGACTGAACTGAACCGATATAAAAAGTGTCTGTTTGTACACAATACGTCCTTGGACCCGCTACACGGATTTCCATGAACCTTTTTGGTGTTGAATAACTATTAGGAACAAATAGAATATAGGCTATTATTGTATTTTAAGACTGGCACAATCGGTATAGGGCCTTTATAATTGAAACAAATTTTAACAAACAACGAAATTATTCTTTATTTTTTGATAAATTTAATTTCATTAAATATAATGGTTGTCTGCAGCAGTAAGGCCACTTGCACATATTTTTTAAAAAATATTGTTAGAAATGTGTTTAATATTTTTTTTGTGCAATAAAGTATTATTATTAAAATATATAATTTTGTATCAATAATTAATATGTGAAAATTAAAAATCTTAATAGTTAAGATTTTTAATTTTCACATATTAATTATTAATAGAAAAAACTAAAACGTTATTTCAGCAAAACTTGTTTAAAATGATTTGCATTTTTCATCGGTACATATATTATGTTTACATATATTAAGTTAATCACTTATTATATTTATAAGCAGTTTACATAATAGAAAATTTTGTTGCCAACTAAATATTATTAAAAATCGAAGCCATCACGATTCAAACGGAGAGCATTTGACTGTACTCTAGAAGTATTTGGAAATAAATTGTGCCTAAACAAAAGGTTTTACTTGATTTTTAATGGAGTCCAAAAATAACATATATAAAATATATTATGTAAAATTAAGTTAGCGTAATAAATATTACCTTACGTTACCTTACATACATCTTAAAATGCACTTAATATAAGATTTATAAATATAAAGATAGTAAACTCTTTGGTCTAAATTTCAATGACATCGTGTGGTAAATAGGTAGCCTACCAAGGTTAATAAAGTCAACGCAAAAGAATTTACAGGCTGCAACTAGTTACGAGTAAATTTATATAACAGAGCACACTATTAAAGACATCAAAGATATATAAATGATATTCACAATATACATCGTATCGTATCAGAATACAAGCATAGATCTACACAGAAAATAAACACCATTATTAACCTTCACCATAGCTTAAATTTTAAATCATTAGCCAGATTTCTCTTAAGTTATTCTGACCAAAAAAGTTAACAAGAACCTATTACATGTTGATAAAACAGAGCTTTAGTCTTTGCGAGCGAGCGGATGGAAGCTATAAACTTGCGGCGTGTTGTGTCATGAGCAGTTATGCGTTGTTTTTGACCCAGTTTTCGTATAATTGAACAAAAAACATACTGACCATTGTTCATTGTTTGATTCTAAAAATCGTTTTATACATAATTTGCAGAGCACAGTACTTTTGCTATATAGCAACACTGTACGCGCCGAAATAAAAGTAATATACGTGTACTTAATTAAAATACCGAGAATCGGGTAATTTTAGTCATCAGAGCCGTCTTCATTCAATATATATAATAAAAAATATACCGTTTCCGACACCGTTGCTAAATGAAGACAGGATTTCTCATAATAAACGCAATATCCAATTAAAGTTCTACCATCGGCCTACTCGCATTTCCTTCGGAGTTCTATGACAATGTACAAGGCTAACGGTATCAATTTGTTACGATAGAGCGATAAAATTGTTTTATAGTTTGAGTGATTTTCTACACAAGTTATGTGCGTTTTTTATAAAAACAACTATTATTTATAGTTGAAAAAAATATTTGAACACGAATCAAATATATAACCTCGATAAAAAATATCTTTACAGTTATCTATCGAATCATATCTCTTGTGAGCCTGGACCGGACTGATTGCGGGGTCAACGAACCTGCCATCTTATGTTTTTGGTTCGCCGGTTCAGAGAATTAGAAAATTACGAAGAGTCGGGAAAATAAAAGCGTTCGAAAGTTTCGACGACGATTTTTAAACCTTTTCCATAGACGATTGAAAGTTTGAAAAGTGTTTTAATCAAATTGGAACTTTTATAAGGAAGCGCTAATATATATATATATATATATATATATATATATATATATATATATATATATATATATATATATATATATATATATATATATATATATATATATATATATATATATATATATATATATATATATATATATATATATATATATATATATATATATATATATATATATATATATATATATATATATATATATATATATATATATATATATATATATATACGTATTGTATATTTCTTTATGTTCTACGTTATGTACTTCCAAAGAATTAAATATATTTTACAATAATTGAAGGTAGTACCTATATATCTTGAATTTGATTAGAGAAATCGTAGAATTTATGTATATTAGAGCAATCGAAGATACTGAATAGAATTTTTTACTTTCATTAAACACGTGTTGACCAAAACTAAATTGTAAATAAATATTAGCAGTAGGTATTTTATTACAAAAAATAAAAAAATATTTGAATTAACATATTATTAGACAATTTGTGTCATTTATAATTCTACATAAAGACAAAGCCAAACGTATATTTTTTATACCTCCTGCGACATAGACTTAGCAACACAGCAATTCCACGAAAAATTCAGAAGGTGAATAAATAATGTCTTGGTTTATTTTCTAAAAGCTATCGACTAAGAGACAAAGAAATTCCAAACAGAGCTTTTGGGTTTGCAAAAAGAAAGATGGTATCTTATTTTATTTCAAGGTAACATTCTAAAACAAGTCAGCATTCCAATTAATTACGGAAGAAATTACAGAAAATAAAGAATACAAGCAAAATATTTCGATAAATAAGCTATGTTTAATCTATAAAAATATGGCAACTCAGTACAATATGTAATTAGGAAATTATTGTTCTCCAAAACTAAAAAAATTCAAACTGGAAAGATTATTTCTAATTACTAAATTTAGCTACATTTTATAATATATAAATACATTTCAATAATATTCAATATATATATATATATATATATATATATATATATATATATATATATATATATATATATATATATATATATATATATATATATATATATATATATATATATATATATATATATATATATATATATATATATATATATATATATATATATATATATATATATATATATATATATATATATATATATATATATATATATATATATATATATATATATATATATTTCAGTTTATTCCTTACGTTTCCTAATTACGCTCGCATCAGTCGATGACTGATATCGATAACGCATGCGACCGCCAAATTTGTAGCTCAAAGACCACAGCTAACTGTACTTATGCAGTGCTATGCAACAGTATTTTACAACGTGACAATTGGAGTCGAGCTTGGAATAAAAAATATGTAAGAAAGTATATAGTACAGGTGGGTATATACTCGATCTTGCTACATATATAAGCACTTCACGTAATTACAAGTATTATTAAAGCAAAATGTATGAATTCAAAATTTTTATTTTAAAATTATATGCAACTAATATTGACGCATATACATGTGGACTTAATTCTAAAATTTATCTTTACAAATATTAAAAAACTGAGTTCGTTTGGTAAAGCGCACTAATCTCAAGAACTACAACAACAAAAAAAAACGAATAAATTTATTCATTACTCAAAATATCTAATCGATATGATTACCGTTAAAATTTATCAATATTATTACCTAACATAAAACTTTAAAATCAAATTGTATCGTAAGTCAACGCACCGGGCGTTGACGACATGATCTTGACAATGAAACGTCGCTTCCATGCATTCTAATTCTGCATCTCAAATGTGGATCCGGTTGGTGTGACCCACAAACCTCGTGCACTGGTCGCTCTGACCGACGCCTTCTCGTATTTGCATTGAGTGCAACGTAATAATCATTTAGCATCACATTTCATATCCGTCTTCGTTAAATTTAAAACACGATACTTGCCATTCTCAATTTAAAGCTAGTACAGTATGTATGTTTAAAATATTATTTTCAAGACTTATACGTGTGCCTAGGTAGACGGAACCGCAGGAACCGTGGGAACGTAGTGTTAAGACACTCCGTTCTCCGCTTTCCATCATTTTTTCGAGACATTGCGTGTTGAGTGGCGAAAGTCAATTCAGCATTTGTCTAGTTGCCGGGGTGAAGAAAATGCAAATGAGAAGTCCATTTTCCCAGATATTTGGGGAAGATAAATTTATATAATATATTTAAACTTACCTCAGATAAGTAATCTTTGATAATTTTGAATAAATGGTTAATTTATAATTTTATTAACACAACTCGACGTAGTGTCATCGTTGTTACAGTTATTAAACACGTTTCACCACGCCTTCATATACTACAGATGGTTTTGCCAATTTATAATGCTTATGTAACGTGTCCCCAATCGAAGAAATGAATAATTATCATTTACCATTCACATTTTGATAAGGCACAGTGAGGTCTTTTAAACAACATGCACTGTTTTGAGTTAGGGTGACAAGCGGATAACGATATCGTTTAGCACTAGTATAGTCTAACTAGCTATCTGCTGGATAAAGCGTGAAGCTATTTCTCACATAGATATTAAAAGGTGATATTCAATAATATATATGTAGTTCTTGTCTACACTAACTACATTATTTTCTAAGCAAGCAATAAGAAGTGATTATAACTTTTTTAAGTATGTACTCAGATCCAAGTCTCCTTTTCTTAATAAAGAAACAAAATGAAAAATATTTAAAAAGGAAAACACCTGATGTAATTATATAATGACTCAACAATTTCCCCTATATTATTTAGTTTACAGAACGGTCCCTTGATCAATGCGTATAGCTATCGAAACTGAATATTGTAAATATAAACGATGCCATTAAAGTTTTAGCCGTATATACAAAAAATATAAATATTTTGTTTATAAAAAGTATGAATAAAAGGATATAACAGTATAAAAAAATATTTTTAATATTTTTTTTCATATAAATATTGTTTAGTACAATATGCCATTAAACTATATATATTTATATAATTTTGAATCAAGCAGTCGTGTGAACTGTACTAATTATTTTGGTTTCCATGTTCGTTGCACAGAAACATTTAACGTCACGTGACTGGGAGTAATTTAACGGACTTCCCAAAATCGATTGCCACCGTCTAGTGTGGGGAGTAGAAGCGATAGAAGTTTTTGTTAGGGCTATTATTTAATAATAAGTTAAAATGTTCTGAGCTCTACTAATAAGACTTAATTAGCATTTACTATATAATACTTGAGGCGCGTTTTTAAATATTCAATATTTATTATAATAACTCAATTCGATATTTAATATCGAATCGAGCTCCTCTGATACTCCTCCGTTCGCTCTATCTAACGTACACATGTAATCATCTTAATGATTCTAAGTGGAAAAGTTACAAGTAATGAATAAAAATATACTTAATATAAGAAGAAAAGAAGTCGCAAAAGTAATAGAAATTAAAAACAACATTTTATATTACCAGGGCGTTTTACAGTATATGTTTTATATATATATATATATATATATATATATATATATATATATATATATATATATATATATATATATATATATATATATATATATATATATATATATATATATATATATATATATATATATATATATATTCATATTTTACTGTAAAACGATCCAACTGGTGTCATATTTTCATAGCAACGCGCAAAGATGCGAAATGCTTACGCAAAATGGAAACAGTTGCTGCGTTAAGTTTTGATAGCCCGCATTGCGGTTATTTGGTTTCATTAACATAGCTTTGTATATATGTATAAAATATATATAATATAACAATATACAAGGTATAACAACATATTTGTAGAGAGATATATTATATGTAAAACCAGTGGAATAATTTGTGGAATGTGTCTATTTGTATATATTGATAACCTTGCATTTGCGCTTAAATAAAAATAGTTAAATTGAAGCTCTTATACTTCTAATGTTTATGTTTTTAACATATGTATTTTAATAAACCGCTTTTATACTGATTATTTTACAAAAAAATATGGTGCATTCAGTTGCATTATTATATACGTAATAGTTCTACTTGTATTTAGTTTTGACCACTTCTTATTAACGTTACTTATTATTTTAAAAATTGAAGACATGACATTAGAGAATGTAGTATAATATAGAAACAAACGTTGACTTTTTAAATAATATTTACGTATTACGTATTAAAAGTACGTATTAAGTAAGTACTATAATTATATGTAATAAAACCAGTGATAACATGAATACTTACATTTTGACATCGCGTCCAGTATTTATTTAAACAGCACACCTTCAAACAAAACAAAAATTTTATTAATAACACAAATATGTACATATATTAAATGTGACAGCAAGGTGTCAAATTCACGTAAAGTAGACCGTTGTTCGCTAAGTTGCTGGTCATAGTGATAACAAATATTTACTTCATAAATAACAAGAATACATTTGAAGTTATCAGCGTTTAACATTTCATTTACACTGAGTCTGAGTCAAAAATAAAAAAAATACAGTACACTGATTTATGTTAATATTCCTAGCTTGTACGGAAATGAGTAAACGTTTTAAAAGACATTAGTATTGTAAATTCGAATTATACGATTATTTATAGAATCGATTACAATAATGTGTACATTATTCTTGATCTGATACAATGACATGTTTATATGGTTCTTATTTTCTATATAAATTATTTGTTCAATAGTTCTAATGGTAGAGTAGATTTAGTAAAGACTTAACTACGCCTATATAGAAATAGGGCGTAATATCGTAAATAAGGCGTAATAAATGGCGTTTTGCAGTATATATTGCGTTGCAATTATAATATTTTCATTGATAATATTATTATGTTTATTTTCTACTTTTGATGAAATTTCTTTAAATCTGTAGGTACATTTAAATTGACATAAACAGAAAAAATCTAAATATTATTCGAAATTGTACACATTTACTTATGCAGCAATTATTACTGCATTATTTTGAAATCTAACATATTTTAACGACATGACCTTAATATCATACATGTAAAAACATTACGAAGTCATCGTTATTATAAATAACTTTTATAAAGAAAAATGTTTTACAGCATTTTAAATTTAATGTTAAAAATCTTTGAGTATGTAAAATATTTTGGATACAAAGGCCAAGAACATTAAAACCATTCTTAATTTATAACGTTATCAAAATTAAATTTCAATTTTTATACGTTCAGGAGCCGGTTTCAACACCTGCTGATAAAGTCGATAGGAAGTATGTTCCTTGTCTGGCAGATTAACACTAAATTTTGGTTTCACAAGTCTTAGATAAAAATATCAAGAACGTAAACATCTGTTCAAACTATCAACCATTACTTGGTAGACATTAACTACTAGATTACTATCTGAAATTTTATCCGTAAGTGGAGACATTGACCCTTAGAGTCTTAGGTATAATACGACTATAATTACTTATAAAATTCTTTTGGTACCGGATGTCAGCTGGTGGCATGACAGTCTTGCCATTAAAGTCACACATGACATGTTGCGTAATATAAACGTTATTTCCTATTTCTATTAAAAGCTTAGCTCACGAAATGCATTTGCTATTAAAATATTATATTATTACTTTATACTTTATTCTATGATATACCAAAATAATCAACGTAAACGTCATAGCTTTTTTCAAAGTATATACCGTTACGTAAACCATATTTCGTTAATTTTTTTATTATTTAATTATTAAAACTATTAACTTGTAAGTGTAATATCAGCTAAAAAGAACTTTTATTGTTATAACTGATTTATTTATATACGCACAAAGCTTTATACGCGTCCGTTTTGTAATACCCTAAACGGATTTCCAGCTTTACCTAGCCGTAGTAGCTTTATGAATAATTGAAAGGTAGGTCGACACTCTATGTGAGTGTGGGTAATCTTAATTACTTTAGTTATACATTCGTTTTTTTATTAACAATTTTTATTTAATTATTACTATTTATTTAATTTACTATAAAAATAAAAATATAGTAACTAAAAAATTCTATTCTATAGTTAAAATAAATGTTAAAATGAATATGATATGTCATATAAATAAATAATAAAAATATCACTTCTAAAAAACTGAGAATATGCTCCCATATTTAATAACTAAATACTTTTAGTACGTAACTAGATTAAAGAAATGATAAATTATTTAAACGTTTTGTTTACGTTATATATTTTATTCAACATCAATCATAGTTGGAGACGAAAAACGAGTTATATAAAACGTTAAGCTATGTAAAAATATATTGTATCAAAATATATCAAAATTATGTGCGTAATATATAATAATATAATTATTTCATATATATAAAAATGTGCCATAAGAAAGGAAGACAGTCAAATGCCAAGCTAAATATTAAAATAACTAGATGAGATTAGTTCTTAGCGAATGAATCTACGCCCTTATGTTATGTAAATTAGTAAAGCAATTTATTTCATTCCTTGACTTGTGAAAATGCGCACATTAAAAAATTATATAAAAGAATGTTATTTTCTTAGAAATATGTAAATATAATGTACGAAAAACTACTTACTGTTAACAATTATGTGGATAATAATATCACATATCACAATTACATATAAATTATCCTCTAAAACTATTCACACTATATTAATTAAAGCTATAGGTATCCGTAGGGATTTCATAATTTGTACCTAAGCATAGGAATACGAGATATAGAAAATCATAAAATTTAAATAAATATATACTTAAAAGGACACCCACGGTGCCTAAAGTGACTGTGGCCGTATTTCCCCATGAAACGTGCCACGGACTTTTCACCCCTAAAATAATTACGCATGCGTAGCTTTTTAGGTTATTTTATCTCTCTCTCCCTCTCTAAGGTAATGAAGAGAGATAGAAACACACAGACTGACATGCGCACTGTTATTGATGGAAATAACTGCAAGTAACTTTAGTGTTGTTTTGTTTCTACTTATGCTAACGTATCGCTTTAAAATTTGAAATTATATCAAAATACTTATAATTGAATATTATTAACTGCTTTTAGAATATTTAAATTAATATTAAAATTAATATGAGCACAAAAAAAAAATTTTAAATGAAATATATACACAGCATAAGAAAAAGTCGCTTTCCGCTGCCTTTCCTTGTGTATGTTTAGATCTTTGAAACTTTGCAGATTTTGATGCGGTTTTTCTAATAGACAAAGTGGAATATAGGAGAGGCTCTGGTATTGCTACTTTTTAAGATGTATAATAATATTTTACACATGACCAATTACATATCGCTCTAAGAGTAACCACTAAAGAAAATATATTCATATCGTGAATTTAATGACAAAAAAGCTATAGTTGCTTGTAAAGACATTTTATACTATATTCAGTACACATATATAGTTACACAGTTATACATCCATATATATTTATATTTATTGTACAATGATTTTGTATATGCGATTGGGAAATAATACGTCTATAAACTTGATGGTAGTAGTTTCAATTTCGACTCATAATTTATTTAAATAAATTATTTATATTTGAAATGTAAAAAAAATGCGGCGATAAGTGCGTCACACAACAAGTTGTATCTTAAATTTTGTCAGAAAAAGTAAATCGGAGTATTTTGTGGCACAAGCTTCTCCCTGCTTTCATTCCTTAATGAAGTTGAAATTTTTGTACTAAAGATGACATTTTTATAATCTGAACTACCTTTTGAGTAAACTTTGGATATATTGTTTATGTAATAAGTATATGTTACATGTTGTAATGAGGGTAGTAATGCTTAAAGATTTATAAATATAATATTATTATTGTAAAGAGTTAAATGTTTGTAAAGAGTTTAAATTTCATCGCCATTTTTCGGAATTATTATATTTGTTTTTGACTATTGTGTTAGATAATGTTATAATATTTGAATAAGACAATCAGAAAAAGAAAAAATATATCTTAAAAATATGGCATATATAACTTTTATACATAGATTAAAAATAGAACATAGATTTATGTATACTCAAAAATTTATTTATTTTATATATAGTTATCATAAAAAATTGTTATAAGCAATAATTTATTTTGCAAGCAGATGAATTGAATAAGAAATTTTAATAAAAAGCGCCATCTGTTTAAATACCGGCGCAATTAGATTTTCCTGGGAGATCAGATGACTTATAGTGGCGCGGATCTGGTTGCGGGCCAACCCTACTGCGCAGAGCTTTGGTCAGATGCCAGCACCTTCCGTACTGTGGCTTTTCGCGAAGCTCACTATCGTTTAGTCTCCAACCATAGTCGTAGTTGCTACATTCAGCAAAATAGTACTTTTTCTCTGGCCACACTTTAGATCGCTTCGACAAATATTGTACTCTACCAAATTCTGGCTTCGATTTGTATATAATTTCTGTTATTTCAGGCTCCACCGGACGCATTTTTGGGTCAACGGACGTGTCTGTATCTGGTCTGATGAGACGCTTATCTTCTTTAGGATCTCCAAGTCCCACTTCCACCATTGAATGCCCATGTTTCAAATGCTTTACGCCTGGTATGAAAGTACCGTCACGTATAGCAGTTTTTCGTCTGTTATGACCAGCGACTACATGGTCTCTAGTAATTGTAGCTAAGCCGCCTACCATGTTATGCGCAAACACATCAGTCTCATAATAATTCGTGGGTTCCCGCGTAAGAGTGGCCGCCTGTTGAATCTTCTCCCAATGTTTGTGGATCCAATTAAGACGCAAGCGATTTTCTTTCTCATAATTTTCAATAAGAAAAATTATCACCGCGGGATTAGTAATATCTAATAAAGGCATATTGATTATATAAAAAAAACTTACTTTAAACGACGATACGAAACGGTATAAATATATTTTCAGCAATCAAAACTAAACAATAACAAAACTTCAAAATAAATGTCACTTCACTCGTGCCAGCTGGCCATTTACAAAATAAGGCTGAGATAAAAATATCAGTTGCCGCGTGCCACTATACTGGTAATACCAGTTTTCATACTTTCTAACTGCTGATTTTTTTATATTTTTGGCCAGTAAATTAAGAAGTGTCTTCTCAACAGATAATCATTATGAAAGGTCGAGAAAACATGTGATACATTTTCTTTCGAATTTCTTTTTTTTAATAGTTTTTTCATAAAACATCGTATCGTACATCGTAGCGAATCATTTTTGTAAAATATACGATTTAATTAAAATGATATAATTGATTTACCATTGCAAAATTAATTCTACTATGTATAATAAATCAAATCCTTCCAATATTAAAATATAGGTTGTAACTTTTTCGTTCTGGTTAAGGGGTTAGCTTAGAGAAATTATAACCAACACACTTTGCGAGGAAATAAAATAATTCAATCCCTCGAGTGAGTGTCAAACCCACGACCATGGCTTGTATAATCAGACCCCGCTGAAGGTACGTGCGTCGAAAATTATGAGTCTCATATGTTTTTATAATTCACGCAAATAGCAGGGTTCACAGGATATACTTCGTTTTCAACTTTCCATCTCTTAAGACATTGCGTGTTGAGTGGAGCCCTACATATTTCATTCCCCCCGAGTGGGAATCGAACCCACAAAAATCCTACTTACAGGCAGCGCTGTGCCGCGCACTTACGGCTTCTTTATATTTGTAATAAAGTGTTGTACACTTGTAGATTTTTACTGTATGACTTGAATTGCCTTTTTTCCAGGCTATATATTTAGTGGTATAGTGCAATTATAAAGTCTTCGTTTATTTCAAAATTTGTTTATTCATAAATAAATAACATTTTTGTTTGGAACAAAACAACCTCCATATTTATTCACACACCATACGACTCATCATAGTGAATTATTACAATTATTATTTCCCTATTTATTTCTAATAATACTTACAGCAATCTTAAAATTTACGTTGTACATATTTCATTACCAAGATTAATTTGAGATTTTTATGAAAATAGTTAATGTTATATAGAGAGTTATTCCAATTATAATAATTATATTTAAATTTTAATAAGTGATATTAATTGGTCATAATTGTACCGTAGGAAATTGGCAAAATTTAATTTTAAAATATTGGGAGAAACGGACAAGAGAGTATACTTATATCATGAATCTAAAACTCGCCTTATTTAATTAAATAAGTAAGAGAAAGATTTATGACTGAATTATTATATAACATAGCCAATAGCCAATATCCAATATAAAATGTATGATATTTTTGGTATATGACATCTTCTAAGACGCTTCTTACATCATTGAGACCAACAACTTGGTTCGAATATAGGAATCTAACAGATTATAATGAAAAATGTGATAAAATAACTGCGTCGTGTTAAACGTCTATATTCGAAGAACGTTTGTGATTATAAAAAATATATATAATTCCTCTACGTTTAGAAAATGTCATGTATCAAAATAATTTTATATAACAATAAATTGAATTGAATTAAATAGAAATATTCATAGACACGGTGGTATACAGTAATTAAAGCGCAACGTCAAATCGAATGTCCGGAAACAAATAAATCGAGATTGTCTGATACTAAACCAAAAATGCTATCGTAATGTAATTGACATTTATGAAATTCAAATTGTAAACTCATATTGATCACTCAATATACTTGGAATGGTTGAACTGTTAACATCGCGAGGCGGCGGTTCCAAGAGCACACGTCGATTATGTCATTCAAAATAAGTACTTACCAAATGAAAAAAAAAACATGTTAATTTCGTTAATAATTATTTACAAAGTAAAGTGCGATCGAAAATCATACGATTATTGTCCACATACAAATACAATACACGTCGATATCTATCTTAGGTTCTAAAATTAAAAATAAAATCCTGGTGCAATTCATTAATAATCACAATACTAAAAAGCTTGCATTTTCTGGATCGTATAAAGAATAATTTAGTACAATACCTATGCTATATAAGAATTTTTGGTATCATAGTCATATATTTATCTGCTAATTTCACGACAGTTAGGCCTTGATTGTTATGCGATCACTCGTAAGTGTCCGTAGTCTAAAAACGTATAAGTATCGTAAATGATACCAAATCTAGCACACGAATATCTTCGTGTTACAGTAGGAATAGACGACTGAGGTAAGCAAATCAGATAGTAAGCGAGAGCCCCTCGCTCGCTGACGGTTTATATGTAACGTCGCTCGTAAAACAATTCCACTATCATCTAAACATAAAATATCACACACACAGAGACATATCGTCGTATAAAATCAAACAGTAATTACAATACAAAATGACAGCTTATCTATCTATTGGTCGGAAAATAAATCATACCATTTGAATTTCGAATTTCTTAAAAAAATAATCATTAATTTTGAATTTGGAATAATATGATTGGTTGTCATGTCATTAACTGGACACAATTCGTGATCAAAATCAAACAATGTTAATGACACGTTCCAAATTCAAAACGATGACACGACGTATCTGACCAATAGAGACACACCACAACTATGAGGTATTAAAATAACTAAATAAAACACCGAGAACTACATTTAAGACGCTGTATACTGACCTATGAATATAAAAAAACGAATTGCGTCAAATATTTATTAAAAAAACTCTATATACCATACCAGAGGAAGACATATGTAAATACAACGGCTATTGTAACACACGGTAGGTCAATATACAAGCGTGACTTATCTAACTATTGGTCTAAATGAGGTTCTGGACGTTTCTAATCGTTTAGTTGACATATTTTAGGGTCTCGCGGTAGAGTTAGAGCGTTGTTATTGACCAAACCGACCACGGGGTTCTCGAGGTTATCGAACTTGGAGTTGTCAGAGGACAAACTGACAGCGCCGCTACTGTCTCCCTCGTAGGTGTTCTCCGTGTCGTCCACATGTGAACTGGCACTCGATTTATCATTTCTATCTGCATGTTCCTTTTCTATAGAATAGTCATATTTCTCCCCGGTGTATTTGTCGTTGTTAGCGAGTTCGATCCAGTGGTTGCGGTTGCTCTTTACTCGATCGAGCATCGGCTGTAACGCCGACGATAACGCTGCAAAGGCCTGCAATAGTATTTTTTTTAATTATTATCAATTTAAGCATTGTGATTAATTTAACTTGTATACATTTTCAATAGTTTTATTTTTACAAAAAAAATTAGACATTTTTTAAATAGTTTAGTTTATATGTTTTTTTAATTTTGAACTTTTATACATTTTTAAAAATTTAAATTTTTAACATATTCATTTTCAAAAGTATATATTTTCAGAATTACTAATTGAAATTTACCTCGTATATAGGGAGGCATATGGAATCGATGAATTTGACTTGCATAGCCGGAAGTTGATCTTCTTTATCTCTGTTCATAATGTCCTGAGAAAAATAATGAATAATTACTAACCCAATAAAAATAGTAAATTTAAACAATAAGTTAAAGTTTTTAAATAATAAGTTAAATAAGTAATTTTTTGTAAATATTCATTATATTAAATCACAATATGAAATATGCATATTTTTGTTTTTTTTTATTATAAATAATTTCGACACATATTCATACACAGTTTCATAAACTGCAATTTAATCGGTATACTAATTTTATTGTAAATTACAATTAAAACTTTTTAGCATCTATATTGTTACTCAAGTAACACATTGTATGTGTGTGTGTGTGTCAATGTTTGTGTGTGTGTACAGACACAAAACTCACAATAGGCGTAAGATTAAGGTTCTGCCGCTCCAGGTCGCCCTGGCGGAAGAACTCGCCGGCGACGAGCGCGGCCACGCGGCGCTCCACCGGCCAGGGCTTGGTGATGGCGGCGAGGTCGCAGGCCGTCATGAGCATGGCGCGCAGCAGCCCGCGCCGCCGCTCGCAGCCGCCCCACGCCGCCGACACGCGCTCCGCCCCCACCAGCGAGATGAAGGCGTTGCGTTTGCTGTCACAGCCACAGACAACAAATTAAGTTAGCTAGCCATAAATTAAATAAGCAGAAGCTGGAACCGTTAAGTAGTAAGGAGGTTACCTTAGGACTCAGTTGTGACTTTAAAAAGTTTCGCCTACACCGTCTGAGCTCCATTTTCTAGCGAACTAAATTTAAAAATGATTCTTAGCTAACCATACATTCAATATTTTTTAATGAGTATACCTTGTTCCAAAAACATCATCACCGGTTCGCTAAAGTAAATGCCACAGATATCAGAAGAACCGGCGCAAAAAAACTCAGCGGGACATTTATATAGTAAGTACTAAGCTAAGTTCTAGAAATTAATAGTTAATTTTAGATACTCCAACATCTTTTTATAAACTACTAATAGATTTCCTTGTTGTACCTTTCGCTTCTGTTTTTACCGTGTAACGATTAAATATGAACCTATTCCCGGCCAGATATTTTTTTCTTTTTGAGGCATTGCGTGTTGAGTGGCGGAACTCAATACGCGCTTTGCCTAGTTTCCAGAGCGAAGAAAATGGAAATAGAAAAATCCATCTTCCCCGAGTGGGAATCGAACCCTAAGACCGTCGAGTTTACAGGCAGATGCTTACGCCTCTGCGCCACGACGGCCCCCGGCCAGATCTTTAGTTAAATTTAAATCGAATCGAATATTTGCTAACTTTAAAAGTATGTATTTTTTTTTTTTAGCTTCACGCTTTATCCCGCACATGGCAGGGTAGGCAGAGGGAACTGCAGGAACCATATGAACCTAGTGTTAAGACACTCCGTTACTTAGTCCCTGCTTACTCCGTCCCCACTTTCCGCCGTTTTCGAGGCATTGCGTGTTGATTGGCGGAACTCAACGCCGAAAGTATGTATTTAAAAAAAGTAATCGTTTCCTACGACTACACTACAACAAATAACAAATACACCAAACTAGAACTCTTACAAGTTAAAACCGACGCATAGTACATTTGGTCTGAATGCTTATATCACGTGGAATACTTGCTACGTCTACTTTTAGTTCGTTAATAATTTCAATGACTTGTCATAAACTTAAATTATTGTTATTTATATTATTATTATAATAAGCTTTATTTAAATGATTAAACCCATCGTTATATTTAGGCAATAATTTAAAAAAAATATATGTACTATTGATATTTAAAATATATATTCTTTTAAATAATTAAAAATATTTTCCACATACCTAAAATATACAGCTAAGTCGGTGGATAAAATAGCGTCTTCTAACACTTTAACGACTTTTTCATAGTCTTCTGAGGAGAGATTGGCCAGGATTTGATTTCCAGGAGAGTTGAGAATCATTAGACATTGATCAAAGTGATGATGCTCCATTGTAGATGTTGAATAGAGTTGCGCCAGTGGCGAAGATGCTCTGAAAATTAAATAAATATACATATTAATAATGAATTACATATAGAATTGTTTTATTTGAGATATTGTATTTAAAAAGTATTTTTTGTAGCTTTACGCTTCATAACGCACGTAGCAGCGTCTTTTAGAGACATTGCGTGTTAAGAGGTGAAACTTTTTATATTATTAACATATACATATACGAGTATATAGCAAAAACATATAAATAGATTTAACAATAGACTGAGTTATGAAAGCTGAAAAAGTTGTGAATAATATAAAAATATTTAGAGAAAATTACCGTTCATAAAATAATAACATTATTTCACTCATTCATTTTCAAGTTATTTACTAACAAGACCTTCTTACAATTAGTTTACCGTCTTTAGTTGTTGCCCCCAGCCCAGTATTTATATAAGAAATGTCTTTTTAGACCGTGAAAGTACCTATGTTGGACGATAACTTTATTATCTATTTACCAGATAAGATTATTTCATTATAATTCTATTTATATTTTAAAAATAATAACAATTTATTAAGAGAACCGTCGTTGCGCAGAGGCGCAGCGTCTATCTATAAACGCGTTGTGGGTTCGATTCCCACTCGCTCTGGCACCTAGGCAAAAGCGCGGCGTTGAGTTCCGCCAGTCGACACGCAATGCCTCGAAAAGGCGGAAAGCGGAGAACGGAGTGTCTTAACTCTAGGTTCCCACCATTCCTGTGCTTCCCTCGGCCTACCCTGTATGTAATAATTTATCAAAATATATATTCAGTATTAACAACAGTCGCAAGTGTGCTACTTACTTGATTTGAAAAGAGTTGTTGGTCCCCCGATGATCGAGATCGTGACATAAACAGCCAATAATTAAAGCCAGGCACTCCAATTCACCGAAAATTTTCCACCATTGTGTTTCCTGGAATGTTTAATACGCATAAAATATAAAATTATTTAAATCAAGTACAATTACGTACAAAAAAGGTTACAAGGATTTGACATTTAATTAAAATACGATCTTGAATACAGATAAACTATTTAATAATGTGAAAATGAACATAATTAAGCTCGATGATTAAAACGTTAATATTGTTTTTATGATTCGGTAAGTTGAGCAATTTATAAACCATAAATTAAAGAATCGTGCTTCAATTAAATTGGAGAAGAAAAACAAAAATAATAATGTGAAATCGGTTGCAATTATTTATTTTGAATGTTACTGTTTTCGCCTTAAATAAGCCAATTAAGGTACAGTCGGGTAGACGATAAGCTGCTATAAACGTGCTATGCTTTTACCTTTGGCATTTTATTTAAATATGTAAGAACAAGCAATCTCAAGGAACTCAAAAGATCAAAGAAAAAAACATGTACAAAAAGTAAATTAAATTAAATAGAAATGAGTAAGTGAAAATCTAAATAATCATAAATTATTCACCACGCTTACCGTCAGTATAGCGAACATCATTTGAGCGACGTTGAACGCATGCCTCCAATTGTGATAGGTTACATTGCGGTAATTCTTCTTAACGCTCAACAACCACCGGCAAAGCACGCTGTAATCTATATGAAAACGCTCCACGAAGTCCAAATCTAGGAACATTCTTAAACAGGCACGAAGTGTGTCGTCGTCTGTAAGATCTATATCGTCGAACGCCAGTTCGTGGAGATTGAAGTGGACTGAAGACGGTACCCTGAGATTCTGTAAAAGAATTTACATATGACTTATAAAATTTACATATGACGTAAAACATGATTAAATAGTTTTTTATTTATCAATTTTAAGGTACTTGTGATGCAATTCTAATAACAAAGCCTTTCGTAATATAGCCTATAACGTAAAAAAGAAATATAACATAGACGGAGGGTTATTATTTAATACAGCAGTCGATACCTAAATTTTGCATATATATGTACCAATACTATATTAGGATTTATAATGGTCTGGATTTATAATGTCAAGATTCGAGAGTAAAGGTATCAAGTAGTTAAATTTATAAAAATCACGATCTCGACATGAATCGACTCTCATTTATTTTAAAAACATAGCAGTAGACAGGCCTTTGTAATATTTCGATTGTGTTGTCCTTAATTAAAAATATTTAAAAAACAGGGTAATATTGAACTTAGAAATAAAAACAAATTTGGTCAAGTGCAAGAAGTAGGTACTCGAGGATTCCGCGTCAATTAAAACATTACGCATACAAAAGACACGGAATGACTAGAACCCTCTTTGTTCAAAATACATAAATACCACTGTTTTGTCTTACAAAAGGAAATGATGTCATAAAGTTGATTGATAATAAACTTCATACTCAAAAATAATCTGCAAAAGTGGCATAATTTTAAAATGTTCTAAAATATTTATAGTTTAAGTCAAATACATTTAACTTACTCAATTTCAAATTATTTACACTTTTATTTTTTGGTTTATTTTGTATAGGCAAAAATAAACCTAATATTCTCATTTAACTCGCTGTTTTCCGCCAGAATTTAAACCAATTCGTATAGTAAAAAATATTGATAAAAGAATGTAAGTATTGTTAACTTATCAAAAATTGTGTGGGTTATACTATTTTTTGCACTGTCAAAATCAGTTTATTTCGTGAACTCACCCGTAATCTCTGCGCGTCATCTAAGGAAGCTGAGGCGTGGTAACTCAACACCTGTAATAATAGAGTAGGTCGTGTTTATATCTAAACTGCACTGACATCGCTTGGCAAAAGGGTTTTGCTTAAGATCATACTATTTTTCTCTTGATTGTGAAAGACAAGTGCAATGTTCACATGTATTGTATCTTACGAACCATACAATAATATAAGAACAAGAAAATTTAAGACAATAGTTCAAAAATATCCTAATTATATATAAAATTACATTAATATGCAATTTCTCAAGTATTAGTAGACGATTATATATTTGGTGTCTATTGTGATACATGAAAATTGAAACGTTTTCATATATTAAGTTAACCGTGGTTTATACTAGTGATTCGCAATTTGTCCTGCGGCCTCTATTGTGCCGCATCAAAAGCGTTTCTAGTTCATGCCGGTGGGGTTGGGATTAGGGTTAGGCGAGCAAGCTGAGAGTAATATAATTAAGACCGACTAAAATGCAAAAGCGCTTGCATGTGTCAGTTTCATTAAAAAAATATTGAAACTTGCCATTTAATCCTCTTTTTACATTTATTGGCCAAATTGAATATTTTTTGCTTTTCTTAATTATGTTATAAACCTCATAATTGCGTGTTTACTTTTTATAATTTGACTTAAAATTCGATAAACATGTATAGAAAAATCCTGAAAACCTACTTATCCGTTGCAGAGTTGCAGCTAAATGATCTAATGTTTAGTCATAAGGCGTCAGAGGACGACATATTAATGTTAGATTTAGCCATACAACGACACGAAACGCATCAACACGTCAGTCAAATATACGTAGATCCACTTTAATATAACACTATCATAACTAAAATATATACCTATATATATATATATATAGTAAGTACTAATATGTTATAATATCTTATATAACATATACATTTAACAAAACTGAACGTGATAAAAGAACAACTTCTAATCAATCTCGTGGGCGAAGTATTAATATGTTGATATAATGTCGAGTGCTGAGCACGTATCACAATAGAGGCGTAAATAATGGGGACTTACGTCAAGCGTCACGCTCTGCTTGGCCATCGCTGTGATTGCCTTTTCATACATATGCGTGTTGTGAATGCCCATACCGCAAAATATTGCGAACGCCTCCACGAAGTTTTCATCGTTCTTCGTAAATAGTAAGTCGTCGAATTTGTTCACCAACTGTAAAACAATGGGGAAAATGTAATGTTACTTCAAAAATATACAACGTTGGGTACATAAAACCATAATTATACAAAATATAATCAATAAATAAAATCTAGAATAACGTTATAAAAATAAGAAAGTACTACTAAAATTTTATAACGAAATACATTTCCACCGGTACTTAACGAGGGGCAAACGAGTAGCGAGAACGTCGACAAATTATATTCAACCTCATCCTTATCTCAATATAACGCTGTTTTTGTAAAAAACCTAATTTCCCCGGAGACTCCAATTTTCCACGAAAATTACCTGGAAACTGTTCTTTGCACTAATTAAAAATACTAACGACCAAATTCGCAGCTTTTGAAACATGATGCGATAATTTCCGCAAAGCGTTGGCTGTTCAGCGAAGTTAATTAGTAAAACGACCTACATCGTCGTGCGTAAGCAGAAGACTCATAGTCTAGCATTCCATATTCGGTAACGTGAGACCGCGACAATCCTTATTACTTGCTATATAAACATGTAATATATGTAATTTTTTATATGCATACATAAGTAATATGACAATAATATAACTATGTATATGTTTTCCTTTCAAGAGTAAAATAGCAAATGCAGATTTTATTTTAATTCAACCTTTATTTTTTTTCTTTATTAAGAAACTTAACAAAGATAAAGAAAGAATAATTTCTCTCAAGTGAAGGAACAAAAGAAAATATATTCGATTGACGTCAGAAACGCTTTGCATATTTGTAGCAAAACACAATTTTAGTAAATGTGATACAGCGTGATGCATACAAGTGATGATATTTATGTAATCTGCGTAAAGCAATCTGCGGGTACACTTACACGCATACACTACGTTGTCGCACTCATTCCCCGCAATGCGCAATTTAAGAACATTTGTTGGTGTTCCCTTGAATTTTTTATTAATTCACAAAAGATACGTTTATGACACAACTTCGGCCATTTTACTGTATCTTATTCTCTTTTTATCAATGGCAACATTATTAATGTCTTTTGAATAGCTTATGGGCACACTCTTTGTACTGGGTCTCTTGAAATTTGTACGAAAATAAAGAGTTGTTAGTACGGATGGTTTAGTAACTAAATACCTAACCTACCTATCTGAGTATATTTGTTAAATTTTGGTAATATAAATTAAATTATATGGTCACAACTTTGAAATATACATTTAACTAACGTGTGTATAAAATAACATACAAAAATATTTGTTATAAATCTGTGAAATCCCTTAAGTACCTTCGTAATTCAGTACATATTTTTAAGTACGTCAATAAGTAACACCGCTAAGTGAGTTAAAAATTTTCGAGTACAAAGTAAATTACTATAATTGCATTTTAAATCATACTTACTTGAATCACGCCTATAATTCTTCCCTCGGAGTTTTTAATTGCCATACAGAGTATGGTATTATGTTTGAAACCCGCACCCTCGTCTACTGAGGGGTCGAAGCGAGGATCCAGATATGCATCAGCTATTTTGACTGTCTACAAGTAATATAAACATATATTTTGTTGAAATGTTTGATATTAATGAGTGATTATTGAATAGTGCGGTTTAAGTAAAAATACTCTATAAAATTAACTAAAAAATTAAATAAAGGCTTATTAAGATTTCTAGAACATTCCAAGGCTCGAATTTAGTTAGGCTATAGAAGCTCGGGCAGTGGAAGCGAGAATTATGCGCATTTCAGAGCGCTTCTTAAGCCTATAGGTACTTAAGTCGCTAGTGCCATACACTGCCCTACGGTTATGGGCAAAACACAGTAAATTCATAGATATTCCTATAATAAATATTTCTATAATATATATTACAACAGAAAAGAAATGTAAAAAAAAAAGAAAAAAGTTTAAAAGGTTATATAAAAAAATTATATTTTAATTAAAATAAACTGAAATTTAAACTGCGATTTAACTTTGTTCTAACATTTATAAAAGTTTCATTTAAACGTGTTCGACAAATTGTAACCTCTGATGAGACGATTAAACTTTCACCAACACTTGATAAAAGATAGAAGTTTGCGTTCAGTGCTGATATATAGTGTGTCTAAGAAATTTATGCGTCTTATTTCTTTTAATTTATCATAATTATTATGGTATAAATATTGTATATATTTATATTACATATAGAATAAAGTATTAAAACTGTAGTAAGCTGTAGTGAGAGTTCGATTCTCACAGATATCTAGTAGCAGCACCAATAGTAGTATCAAAACACTCCGTTCTCCACTTTTCACTCGTATTTGACAATACTATACTACAATAAAATATTTCGATAAGGACTCCTGAGTACATAACTAATGTTACATATACTAATATCCTATAAAAAAATGAGTCCGAGAAAATTTTTAAAGATGTTTGATTTTTTCCGTTGATTTATCATCAAGAAAATGATGCAGAACCTTCATTACGCCATCATTATTCACTCTTTATTTTTATTTTTACATTTTTATATTTTTTTAAAATCAAACCAAATATTTATAATTTAAATTTTCTTACCTCCCCAGTGGTAGCTACGTAACCCGTAATACCAATGTTAATGGGAAACCGACTCTCATATGGCGATGTGCGAGGAGTACCAGGCTCTTCATCATCGCCGGCCTCTAAGTCGAAGACTCTTGAAAAACTACCTTTTGACGCCTCATGGACTAATAGAATCTGGAAAAAAAAAAACATAATTTATTTTTTATTTACTTATCCTCTGGTCTGATGTTTACTTTTTTAATTTTTCCGCTGTGGATACTTTAAGCTTTAATTAGTTTTCAAAATTTAAAAGCAACTTAGTTAAAAGTGGAAAATATCTTAATTTTTAACTGTCATTTTTGTGTGAAGAGCTTTTTTAAATTTTCTGCCGGTCTATTTTTTCGCGCATGTTTGATTTCAATCAAAACACGAACTAAACCAGTATTTCTATGTTTTATTTTGTAGGTATATAACATTAAATGAGTTACGACAAAATAATAAGTCTATTCTATGAAATGGGTTTGCGATATTATTAAATAAATTATATTAAAATATCTTAATGTTTTAAAATAAAGCAATTTTTAGTTTAATTTTGTAGAAGTTAATAAGTAATTTAAAATTGTCTGTCTAGCTCTAGTTGTAGCCAAAAAATACTAGGCAGTTGGTATTTACGGTAAATTTAGAAATATAAGAGCGGCGAAGAGTGAAATTTTTAAAAAGATAAACCGACGTCGAATGAAATAACTTAATAATGATAAAAATTAAGCTTAATTTACTAAATTTATTAACTCAGTAATATTTTATGGTTCGCATTGTATGTAATAAATTTGTTAAAATTATTAATGATTATTTACTAATTAACATTAACAATAATAGATGATAAAGATCGTGTTACATTGAAACTTCGCCACTGCTATGAATAATTGTAGAACAGTATTTAAAGGTGTTCAAAACATAAATTTCCGTAGTACCACAAATTATACCTTGGGTTATAAAAGTGCCGTTACACAATAAATTTATAAAACCATTTTATCTAAAAAGAAATTGCATAGTTTACTTCACGTACCGTCGACATTAAGTTTAATCGCACGCATTACCCAAGCTATCGCTATAATGACTGACGCTTAAAGCTTGGTAATTACAGTTAATTTTTCAGATTATATATTTCCACTTAAATTAAAATGTATAAACTATTAAAGGAAAAATAATTTTAAACAATATATAAACATTTGTTAAAATTAAATTTATTTCGATATAAAACTAATAAATAATAATTTATTACCATATAATACAAGCCCCGCATATTATGATTAATGTACAATATTTTGCAATTAATGAGTGCACATCGTAATTTATCATCTGTATTTCAAATTTGACGTTGAACTTGATAAATTGTTGTAAAAATATTTACGTTTCAAGCTAGACTAAGTGATCCTTTACATGGGTTTTTGTGTATATTATAAAATACTGTTTGCTTTGTAATTGTATGAACGCATTAATCTTCAATATTCCAGAACATGTTTCAAATATAATTTTTAGCTTTTATATACTCTTTTAATAAGAAAAATATCACTCTCATTATGTCAATAATTTTTAAATGAAGATATATATCGGTTAATAAATTTAAATCATGAGTGTAGAGCTGCGGACGGAAGTGGGGACGGAGAAAGCAGGGACTAAGCAACGGAGTGTCTTAATACTAGGTTCCCACGGTCCCTGCAGTTCCCTCTGCCTACTCTGCCATGTGCGGGATAAAGCGTGAAGCTAAAAAAAAGTGTAGAGCTTGTGTCCAAAAAGGTCTATGGAACTAAAATAATTTCAATTTCTGAAGTTAGAGCGTAAGCGCACCTACTCTCGGGTATTGTATATAATATAACATTAAAGTGTCTGGGACTGGAAATGTACGCACATTCCGAGCACCGTCTCTAGCGTAGCTAAGAACATTTGAAAATAATAAACCTCAATTGTTATTGTCTGCCTTAAATTGACTGGAAAGATTCACAGCACTTTAACGACTTCTATAACGGGACTTTAAGATTAACCAAGAATGTATTATTTATGCCGATATTGCTGAAATGATATATAAAGTACCTCTTAAAGTAAATACCTAGTACCTAATACCTAGTGCCTGATAATTACTTTGCAGCAAAGAATACGTATATATAGATAAATAGAAAGGACATGCAAATTTCAAAATTCTCGTTTCGTAGTATTTTTACAATTTGAAACAGATAAGCGCAGTGGTACCAAAGACATTAGGAGCGTCGGCTTTGAAAGCGACGTAATCTAATTGTCAAAAGTACTACAAGTCTATGAATTTTAATTGACATCGGCTAAACGACCCTTGCGAAGTTAAAACAAGGACGAAATTAAATTTCAATATCGTTTTGCAAACAAAATTAATCGTGTCCGTGGGAGGCATTTGTTTGCACACAATTTAAATTGTTATAGACTTAAATCGATATTGAATAATCGATAATTGAAATACAGTTACAAATGTTTCTATAATTGTTAATTAATTCAATGACCATAGATTGGACTTAATTACTTTATTTTCTTAGTATTGAATAGTTTTTAAGAATGTATCATAATCTTATTTATTGCTTCATTTATGTGATTAAAGCATATTTTGATATTTAATGAATTTGCTTTTGCTAAATATGTGCCACCATTTAACTCACAATATTTCTAAAAGTGGACGAGAACTGGGACATGCAATTTATCTTGTTATGCGTTCTCTAAAGTCAAATCAAGCTAAAATTAATAAAAAAGACAAAAAAAAACATATTTTCGAAACACATGTTATATCTAAGTCAACGGGTATAACAGTACCTAATAATAAACTTAAATATATTCACACCGCTGCCTCCAAGTCAAATGTACAATTAGCTTAACTCCCACGGGCGGGTTTTCTTCGTCTTTCCACATTGTTCTTATAAAATTGAGTTTTCCTTGGAAATGATCCAATAAAGTACTGCCTGGGGGAATTTCGAGCCTTCACTCGACCGATATACGTCATTGCTGATCGACGGATGTTTCCACGTATCATACATAATACACTGAGTAGGCAAACCGTACAAAATGCGTACTTTTAAACAGTTCTGCGAATACTTCACATAATCTATGATATAATCTTCTTAAGAAATTCAATAAAGCTCAAACATCTACTCAACTAAAATGACGAAAACGATTTTAACTTATACAATTTCTTTACGATTATTACTTATACGATTTTAACTTAAACGTTTCTTGTAATTATTAATATTAAAATAAATGTTTTTTGTATTATAAGTGAAATGTCAACAGTATGAGTAATCGTGATTTTGGGAAACATTTTGAAATGATATCATTTCAAAATGTTCGCAAAAATACGGTATAATATTACCTATTTTATATTTTAAATATAAAAATTAAATTAAATTGCATAATATTTATTTTCGCGTTGAATGAATATAGCTAGAAATCTTTTTCAAAAGAGTAGTCTTAGATGACAGAGAATATAAAAGCAAAGAAATTATCAATCGGGGTTGTTTCGTGCAGGGAACGGTTTGTATTGGAAGGGAATTCTGAATTTCTACGTGTGTGTTTTTAATTCTAGTAAAGCTTAACTACTTCTGTTTTGTAATTATGTTATATTTAACTAATACAACTTTAACTAACAGCCCGATCTCATGATGTGTGTGTGTGGTTCTTTCATACACACATTTTACTAAGGAGTTTAGCTCTAAATTTTTATATAAAATTTTCTAGCTAGTTTGTTTTCACTGTTAACTATGAAATTTAGTTCATCATTCATAATAACTAACTGCAGACCATTACGAAGGAAATTATAAGTCAAGTGTACTACAAGTTACAATATATACAGAAACTTTAATGGACACATACAATATGATAGTATTATTTATATTTGTGGTAATATAAAACAGGTATAAACATTAGATAATCACAACATAGCACCAACACGACGCAATATTCACATATTATAAATCCCAAGAATGCGTAAATGTAAACACATTGTTTACTAATACAGCAGAAGTAGCCAAGACGCGAGATTACGTCATCTATGCACATTGCTGACGATTTTGGCAAGCTTTCATAGTTCATACTAAAGTCTCAAAGTTTGCTTCGATATTAAAAGCTCTGCCTAAATTTACTAAATCCTTTTCGTTATCATAAAGCCCACCTGACAGTGTAAGCTTTTCAGGTTATCACATGGTTATCAGAATATTAGCCTAAGTACACACGTCAAGCTCAAATTGAGATATCTAACACATAGTCGCCCTAAAAAGCTTATCGCGTGTAGAACTGATATTGCTACAATTTTTTATAAATTATAAATTGTACAATAGTGTATTACAGTATTTTTACGATGATTATGGGCTCAATCTCCAATCAGGAAATTAATTTTGTTTCCCTACTTCACGGGACAAAGCGCGACCTAGAATAATATTAAAGACGTATAGCGAAAATATCACATAAATAGCTAAAAAATTAGTTTGTCTATACTTTACTGGTATAACAAAAGACTATCTTAAATTCATGATATCTGGCCTTTTGCCAATGCCCCTATACGTTGCAGAATATTGTTCTCTCTTAAGAATGAATAGCAGCCAAAACGTAGTAGCTATAGTGCCAAAAGAATTTACTTATAAAAATTAAAATAACCCCTTTATACTGCTACAAAATATATGTGAAACATGGCTGCATGAAATCTAGGGCTGTAATATGAAACAGCAGTGAGCAATAAATTGCAGAAACGAAAAATAAAATATTTTTGAAATATATGTTAAAACGACCTCTGTTGAATATAGTAACTGTTCTACGGAACAAAATCCCGATCATAGTCTATTTTATTCTCAATTTTATAACGTATGTTGAACGTGTTGACGTTTTATGACATGGTTAGATTAGATATTTGGATTTACTATATCAACTCATCGGTTATATAAAACTAAATATCTGATTCGAGAAATAACAAAATTAATCAAAATTTAACAGCATTAACAAAATTGATTTAAATTACAGTACACATTTGAAACGTTGACCGAGGTCGAGAAAATAGAGACCATATTTGTCGATGGAAAACAACGTCCGCGCTCGCTGATTGACTACTGATTCGCATACAATACGACCAATGTAAACAAACGTATTCCCATTACATTACAGCCCAGTTAAAAGTGGCGAATATCAATTAGCATTCAGTTGTTTGCGCGATTACCGCGATAAGGTTGGCGCCGTCGACGGCTCAATCATCATTACATGGTGTCGATTAAATAGAATTTACCGGCGACGGATAGGCGGTCGAGTCGCGGCGCCAGAAATTATAATAAATCCCGATACCCCCTGGCTATATCTTCAAAGAGATCATAGATGCGATATTTTAAAGTGGCATGAATATGAAATTAATGTCGTATGAACTTTATTGCTTGGAATGTAAGTCCGATTTAAATCTCGGGTGGTAAAGTTTTTATCTTCTGAATAAATTTATAGTAATACGGGATGTGAGTCTCACTACTTCTCTTGTAAAGTTGAAATGTCTAATTTCGAATGCATCTGGGATAACGTTATATGGAAATTCTTGCTGCATAAAATGCGAGATCATTTAAGACTCTCATGGTTCTATTGTGTTCTTGTGGAATAGGTCAAATATACTTGAAATACTTTGTGAAATAATGTCTGTCATATAATGTAAAATTAAAACACACATATAAATAAATATATTTCACAATAATAATATATTTTACAAAATTTAAATTAATATAGTTTACAAAATTAAAAAAAACCTATGCCGTATATTTAAGCTGTTAAGTCTTTCAATTATCAAAACAAATATAGTTAAGTGTATAGAAATACTATTTTAAAATTAAAATATTATTTAGTATGTAATTATTTTGTATTAACCTTAAAAAAGACCAACCAATATAGTTAAACTAAGCATTAAATGTTGATTGATATTCTACACTCGTAATTAATTAATACATTCATTGCCCTATTATATGTTTCTGTAAATGTGTTTAGTTTCAGCTACTTGTAATTACTTTATATATATGAATATATGAAATTCAAAATGAAATGTTTGCTTCAACGCGTAAATATGACGTGTTACATATAAAACGAACGCACTTGTGTATTTATAAGCAATCAATTTGTCAGAGAACATTAGTAGTTCAAAGCAAATTAAAACGGTCAATATTATGTCCGCATAAAACAACAAAGCCTTCGTAAACTATAAACTACGTCAAATTTAACATTCTCAAGGTGCTCGTATGATAATATATTACTGTGAATTATATTATTATTATATACTTTCATTGTCATCTCAAGCCTTAAAGCATTTGATATAATAGCTATTAGAAATGAAAACAGATGTCAAAAGTTAATTTTGTTATACAGCGGGTACGGAGAAAGCAGGGACTAAGCAACGGAGTGTCTTAAAACTAGGTTGCTATGGTCCCTGCAGTTCCCTCTACATACCCTGCCATGTGCGGGATAAAAGCGTGAAGCTATTCACGCATATTCATTTCGGTCATTTAAAAATAATACCGAAATGATATAAAAAGCTACGATTGCACATTTGTTCTTTCCTGTCAGCTATTTCGATATTATTAAATGATAAAAAAATAACAGGCCATACAACATTACTATAATTAATAAGTAATATTAAAAACGAAAATAATTATTTGTAAAGGTGTTTTATCATACATGGTATAGTTCCTTATCGAATACATACATTATAAAAGATTTAAGGGACGCCAAAGCAAAACTGGCTGATACTTTTGCAAGATATTCTAATAATTTTGCGTTTCAGCTTGACGATAACCTAGTTACTAGACTATATATCAACAACAAGTGGCATACGAGTGACAGCCGTATAGTAAATCGGTAATGTGAATACTTATCTAAGTTAAGATACACAGCCTCGATGCCCAGTATTAGAAATTATTAATGAGAATATAGAAGAAAATCCATATTTTCCCAACTTATCATAAAATAAATAAAATAGCTTTCCACCGATATATTTATCGAGATCTTTCAAACCGAGGTACGTTTCAAAAGGATTCTCTATGTATAATACATTGATATAATAATATTACATAGAAATATCAGAGATGCTACGAAAATAAATTCAAAATATTTTTTAGATAGAGAGATAATTAGAGCAATCACAAATATTTGATAGTTAATAAAAAAGTAAAGAGTAATAAATAGTGTTATTAAACATAATAGGAACATTAGTGTCCTATGACACTAATGGAACCATAAAATTGACAAAAGAGAAAAAAAAGAGGTTTTACTTCATATTCGCGAATTGAATGCTTTATGACGCTGTCGCTTGTCACGGTACACCATTGAATACGCAGTTCGATTGTTTAATGATCAAAAATATATTAATATACAAGTACTAAATTACCTGCACTCGTTGACATCGTATCAAACTTTGCGTATGCGTCAATATCCTTAACACCATGTGCTCTATAGTGCTCTGCTCCTCGAAGACCATTCTAGCGAGATCTAGTAAAACTTGATTCCTTTTAACTTCTAATTGTGAACGTTCATACAACTGTGCATTCCGCAGACCGATGCCACAAAACTGCAGGTACGACGCGAAGACCTTTTCATCATATGTTGTAAACGGACCATCGCTTTGTTTGTTAATAACCTAAAAAGAATAAGTTGGCTTTATAAAAATATTAAAGTTCTTGAATTATTAACTAAAAGATCTCTATAGTATGAAGAACAGTGTTGCAACCCTATGTTATCTATGTCTTCAGAATGTAATATAAGGGAAATGTACGAATACAAAACTAATAAGTCAATATTATGCGTTCTTTACATTATCTACATCATTTCTATCAGAAAAATGTGTATTGAGCTGTGTTTATGAACGACGTAAATCTCGAAGAATTCTATTGTATAAAATTCTAATAAATCCAGATTATTTCTTTATTACGAAACAGAATCTTTGTCAATCACAATATTTTATTGAATAGAAATAAAAATGTAATTAGTCCTAAATAAATGTAATGTTTAAACAGTAAAGTTTAATTTCATATATTAAGGAATTATGCCAATAAAATAATTTGGTAACAATAAACTAAATATAATATTTTTTATATTTTTTTTTAGCTTCCCGCCTTACCCCGCAGATGGCAGGGTTTTTCTTTTGAAAATTATAAATTGTAACAGCCTAACTACTTTATATTGGGGAGTGTTAGTAATAATAATTATGACAGAAAGTTACGAGTACAGACGTTCTAAAATGCTGATGAACGAATTTTATATGATTTTGAAAATTATACTCTATATAATTAGTCAGTACGTATTAAATTTTTTATTCTTAAATTTTACTCTACATCGCGTGGTATGGAAAAAGGATAAGTCACAACAAGATAACGTCTGACTAAGATAACGTGATGGTTGTGGGTTCAATTCAGGTGAATCAAATATCTATCCTATCCTATATTTTCAGGGATATATCCCTGCTATAATTCGAATTAGCTTAAATATCTTAAATCTGGACAAAAAGTATCAACATATATTTATCTCTTCGTACTTTAAGGTATGCAGGATAAAGCGTGAAGCAATAAGCTTAATTTCACAACATATATCTTTTGAATAATAGAACGCATACGTGATGTTAATATAGGAAAATCATATAATATGTACCTGCGCAACACCGATGACCTCTCCATTGATATCCTTGATCGGCATGCAAAGGAGCGACCTTGTCTTGTATCCCGTCTGCTGATCAATGTCGTGGTTGAATCTTTCGTCCTGGAACAACATTTATGTGTTTGAGACAAATTAAACATAAGCAATCGATCGAGGACCGTCGTGGCGCAGAGGCGCAACGTCTGCCTGTAACGCGACGGTTACTGGGTTCGATTCCCAGTCGGGGAAGATGGATTTTTCTATTTCCATTTTCTCCGCTCTGGCATCTAAGGCAAAGCGCGGCGTTGAGTTCCGCCACTCAACACGCAATGCCTCGAAAACGGCGGAAAGCGGGGACGGAGTAAGCAGGGACTAAGTAACGGAGTGTCTTAACACTAGGTTCGTATGGTTCCTGCAGTTCCCTCTGCCTACCCTGCCATGAGCGGGATAAAAGCGTGAAGCTAAACATAAGCAATTTAGCAAAATTCATACTTCAGAACGTTTTTCAAGCTAAAAAACATTTTAAGCGAGTGCTAAAAACATATTGATTATTAAAGAACATTAAAATTTATTTAGTATTTTCAATTTTGGATTATTAAACAAAGGACTAGATCACTTTTTTTATAATAGTATGCTATTGTAACACTCAATACTGCGTAATTTCTTGCAGATATTATTTGTTGAGTGACGGAACTCAACGCCGGGCATATATTTATAATTTTTTTATGGAAAATCTCAAGGATGATCCATATAAAAGATATACAAAAATAGGATATCTTTTGTATATTTTTAGATAGAGAAGTATATAATCACAAAATCAAACAATTTGTTTGAATAGTTGAAAATAGAAAATCAATTAGATCGAATCGGATAAACATTCATTCAGCTTTTCTAGATCAAGCACATATCGAATAGGAACTGGGCCGTGAACGTAATCGGAGTCCGGCGACCGCAGACCGCAAGCGTCCTACAGAACTACTCCGTACTCTAATTGCTCCTTCAACTCAAAAACAGCAAAAACTTTAATGTGGGGGATCTCATATGCTCAATGTTCATTGTTTGTTCCGAACTGCAACTTTTGTAGCTTGCGTTTTTAGTATTAAGTAAAAAATATATTTCGACAAATACTCTCTATATTGAAACCGCTAGTAAATCTTCAATTTAAGACATTGCGATATAGTATAGTACGTATATTGCTCATTGATTTTGCGAGAATCGGTGGACGCAAGCCAAAGAAGAAATTATTTTGATTCAGCCTCCATACATTGGTTATTCATATATTACAATTTTCTTAATTTATGACTTAACTTTTTTGTTCTTAGAAATATTTAATAATTACTTTCCACTCACATTCTTTAAAACAATAGTGAAACGATCTTAATAATAGTTATTGTTTTTATTATATAAAGTGAAACTAACGCATTAACAATGCTTTCGCCTTTTTCATTGTTTATATAATGTTAATATTAATTAATATGCCAATTTTATATCTGACAGAGAATCTAGTATTAAGATAAACCGTCCGCTTTTCGTCCGAATTTATCACAAAATAGGTTGAGTTGAGGGAATTTGTCTTTCCACGCTTTGTCATGGAAATAAAAACATTTTTTTTTCTATGAGTGATAATTGAACTCACAACCTTCGTTTTAATACCACAGAATTTGGTAAAGGATAAATATGTTACAGAAATAAAATGAAAAATTATAAAATATAGTTGCAGCTTCGTCGTCCTGAAGAAATGTCCAGAGAGTGAGTGAAAATAATGTTAAAAATTTATAAACAAAAGTTGGTGGCAAGAACGGCTTACTGTTCAAATAAGGGGAGACCTTGGTCAGTCTTTGAAAACACGGTGCCGAAAATACTTGATTTAGGCCTCTTAAAAAGCATGAGGACCCAGCGAAGATCATTTATGAAGAGGATCGCACTGCTATTGATAAAGCTTGAAGCTATATGTATTTTAATATTCTTCATATATTACCTGTTTAATTTGATTATACCAAATGTAAAATGTTTTATCCTATTATTTTTAATTTTTCTTTACTGCAAAAAATGATTGCTGTATGAGAAGAGAATATAAGCGAGGCGGTTGTTCACATGATATACGTTTTCATACAAATAACGGTTAGTGAAAGATAAAAAGATAAACTTTCAGCCATAAACCAAGAACGATATATTGGCGTTGTACAGACGCCAATTTTGGGCTATCAATAATACCGCTTCGAGTGTAATAACTGATTTATATCATATCGAAAAACCTCTTGGAATGCTTTTTTATCCTATTTTTTAGATTATTCTTATCGTTATATAAATAAATGTATAGAAGATATTGGTAGATCTTGTTTAAATTATTTTCTTCTTTGTTTTTACGGCTATTGTTTTTATTTTATTTGGTTGAATATATCTAATAAATACAAATATACAATGAAGATTGCAATATGTAAACGGACACATTTATCATATAGTTATTTTCATTCTTAAAAATATTTTATCATAAGCTTTGCTTAAATAAATTAAAAATAAAATTATAACTTTCCTTCACAGAGAACCTCGTATTAGATCTATTTCCCAAATTAATTCTTATTTTGAGATTTTATCGTAAAGCCATACCAGAACGAAGAAATGAAAAAAACAACAGAGATATAATCACCTCCCGAGGTCGGAACCGATCTCACCACCATAGAGTTTAGTCAGACGTTATCTTGGGCCTAGATCTGATAACCTTATAATAGAATATCTATATTACATTGATTTTTATATTTGCTTTTCAAGCGGCTAATTTAAAACACTTACAATTACTTAGCACTTTTTCGAGTTCAATAAATCGAGTTCCCGAAAGATAACATTTTCTATTTTATCAAGTAAAAATAAAAATTGAAACTTTTTTCTGTTAAAGTCGAAATATCAAAAGGCTCAATGAGCATAGAGGTTTACGTCTAGTAGAAAGTTTCTTCGGTCCTATCTCTGTAATGTCCAAGTAATGGAAAACGATTTGTCACACTGACGACAAGAAATCTCTTTTTAAAAGGGAAATATTTTTTTAGTCGACGAAGATTTTCCAAAATATTCTTTTTATATTAAATATTTTATGTCGCTATTTTAGTACTTTGACAAATCTGACAAAATATAAATCACTTTTCAGTTGAAAATGTCTACTTGAAAAACTCTTACAATAGTAATCTATATATTACAATAAAATAGCAGGTACTATTATTATAATTAATGCCATAGTGGTTGTGGTATAGTACGTAGGATCATTGAACACATTCCAGATTACACATTTCGACCTAGTCTTAGTTTCGACCTAATCTTCATTTGTAATTAGGAGATAAGAGACAACTATATTCTCTTCTCTGGGTCTAATTTAGTAATTTTGCTTGGAGTAAAAACGAGTCCAATGCACTAAGAGCTTTATGTATGTTAGATACTACTAAATACCTCATAAGACTACCTACATAAAGACTTTAACACAGTACCATTGTTATCAAAATGTGTTTGTTAAGCGTTAATACGACTAATTTCTAAATATTCCTCCCATTTGTATAATTTAAGCCCGCATATTTAAAGTTTATTATAATAATGATACACAAGCCGACGGCAAAAATTTACAACAATTGTGCTTTTATTTAATTTTCATCAATTATGAAATTTAATAGAACAACGTAAAAAGTCTTATAATACGCATAGTCATTAAGGCACAGTGCGGTCTAAATTGCGTTTTTTGCGGACGCCGTATATTATCATTAGGCATTGTCATGTAATTGATTACTGATGGTATATTATCGATTTCGCTAACAATATATTCATATATATCTGCTTGAACTGACTTAGTATCAATTTTTTTCTATTTTTTATAACATTTATGATATGTAAAGTCACAATATATAAATTATAAATAAATATGTTTTTAATATACAAAATTTTATACAACAGAAGTTTTAATAATTACAAGGCCGATGTTTTGGACTGCGGCCAGTTTGTCCGCGTGGTGTTGAGATGATGAATTAATCCAAGACGCGGCCTTGTGTATAATAAGAGACAATTGCTATAAAAGGCTAAATGGAAAGATGTCAGTGACTTCATTGTGATACCCATAAAACATAATACGTGCTAGATATGGTTTATTAGCAGTAACTAACTGTAGGATTTAGTACACAGTACATATAAATAAAATAGGCATATTATTTGTTTGTGTAATAAAAAAAAACCATATATGTTCAGAAAAGTCCATATGTCAGTAAACAATCAAAAGCTTACATTATTTTCAGCTTGATTACATTATGACGAACTATAACTATTTATTTTAAGATTTATTCTAATATATTCTAAACCGATTCAGGGCTTCTACAAAGGAATAAATATAGAACGGATAGTGTACGCAGCGCTTTCTAATGGTAAAATCTAAACTGCTTATGACCCACATACACGGAACACATTCGCATTTATATCCCAACCGCAAATATTTGTCCCTAGAAGCAACCTCTGGCTCCCCGGCCGGACGATATTCAAAATTGTCTAAATTCTGCAGTTTTCTACGTATCACACGCGTATATAATGCATACGTATTTCGTTACATATATATTTTTCTTTAGCTTCACGCTTTATCCCGCACATATCGCTATATCCCGGTAGGCAGAGGGAACTGCAGGGACATATACGGAGATAATAAATAAATATCATCTAACCATTAAATCGTTTCCTATATCTAGTTATCGTTTTAGTAATCTACAATAATAAAACGCAACTAACATCCTGTCATATAACCGTTTTAACGACGTGTTTAATAGAATTATAGATGCCAAGCTCACGCCAAAACGCCGAAGGCAACACGCGTTTCTTTTATTTTAGTTCTAGGCCGTTTTATCAATGTCGCACAATAATTGAGTACTAAAGACATACAATAAGACGATTAGTGTCATGTCCCTAAATCTTTGTTTATAAAGAGCCTGAGCCTGTATTTAATACAACGTTTATATTATGGGTTGAGATTAATAATTCATTACAAAGCTCCTCTCAATTTCACTTACATAATACTGTAACAAAAGCAACCTCCATCACGGGATACATGGAGTGCGTGGAGATGGATGCCCGCCGTTTATCTGAGGACTTGCTACGAATAATTCATATACTTCGTTCTTAACTGCCATTATTTAACCTAACATGACTACAAATAAGCACAGCTTTTGATGAATATAGCTTGCTACGTGATTGGGAAACAATATCAGTCATATTTACGGCGTATTGCGAATTATAAAATGTAATTTATTTTTTATTGCAATTTCTTAAGTAGGAGGAGTAGGGGGGAGTTTGACCTTCAATAACAGTGTTCAAGATACTGGCCACGTAAAAAGCATGAGGATTTCCCGGAAGGTATGTATAAAGAAGTTTATGACAGTCAACTCGGTGAAAAAGTCACGTGGAGGCCGTAACGTTTTTCGCTAAGTCCTCTGTGGCTACCCCGCTAGGGATAAATCATGAAATTATGTTAACATACAATATAATATATATGCTGCTTTACAAAGCATGTGAACTACTTTATTTTACGCCAATCAGGAATTAGCCTTTTAGATATTAGATAAAACGGTTCTATTTTATTGTACAAAATCACCTTTTAAACTAAAATATATTTTGTTCTATTGTTATTTAAAACATGTTATTAGAGATTAGTGTTATTAGTTTAATGTTGTTAGAGTTAGTGTGGTGGAAAAAGATAAAATTTTCACATTTCCACTTTTGTGTATGTAGTGTTATTTAGTAATCAATATATTTTTTTGGTATATATATTACAATATTTAGATATTGAAATCGTGTCAAATTTATATTAATTAAATTAAATTGTGTACAATTAGCCTTTAAATAATGTCGTTTAAATCAAAGCTTTAATGTTTTAAACCAACAAAAAGTTAAATTAATTAATACAAATTAATATACCGTCGTACTTTTAATTAATGTCAGTTTTCCTAAACGATTTGAACGTTTTAAATTTCGAAACGAAAGAAATTCCAGCTAAAATAGATTTCTATTTCATAAGTAAAACGTTAGAAGTTGGCAATATTCAAAAAGTTATAGACATTATTATTATTATTGATATTGAGTTAAGAATTTAAATTTAGTATACAAAAACGACAACAAGGACAATTTAAGAACATGTAAGTTACCTAATTAAAATAATATAAGTCTGCTAGTTTGTGACAATAATAAATGTACTACTGTATGACTGAGTAACAGTCATATATATGACCATAAAATCTTATATTTTCAAACACAGACAACGCTGAATTATATATGATATACTTATAAAAAAATAACATATAATATGTACGAGGTGTGTTCAAAAAGTATCGCGAATTTTGTGTTTTTTCAAAAATTATTTATTTATTCATGAATATCTATTTTGTCCCCTTCAAAGTAATCCCCATGAGATATTATACACTTGTGCCAACGGTTTTTCCAATCTTCGAAGCACTTCAAAAAATCATTTTTTTTTATCTTGTTCAGCTCCTCCTTCGATGCCGTCTTTATCTCGTCAAGTGTAGCATAACGTCGTCCTTTCATGGGCCTCTTCAGTTTAGGGAACAAGAAAAAGTCACAGGGGGCCAGATCTGGGGAATACGGTGGCTGCGGCATCATTAGTGTGTTGTTTTTGGCCAAAAAGTCGCGCACAAGCAACGATGTGTGAGCAGGGGCGTTATCGTGGTGCAAAAGCCAATTTTTGTTCTTCCACAAAACCGGGCGTTTCTGGCGGATTGCTTCGCGCAAATTGCGCATAACTTGCAGGTAATAAACCTTATTGACCGTTCTACCCTGTGGCAAGAACTCATGATGCACCACGCCCCTGCAATCGAAGAAAACTGTCAGCAAAACTTTCACATTCGACCGAACTTGGCGCGCTTTTTTCGGTCTTGGTTCGTGCGGCAGCTTCCATTGAGATGATTGAGCTTTGGTTTCCACGTCATAACCATAAACCCACGATTCGTCACCAGTTATGACCCTCTGGAGCAAATTTGGGTCGTCGCGGACAGAGTCCAACATCTCATTAGCAATGTTCATGCGATGCTGTTTTTGGTCGCAATTGAGCAATTTTGGTACGAATTTCGCGGCGACCCGTCTCATGCCCAAATCATTGATAAAAATCGAATGGCACGAGCCAATCGATATGTCTAGGTCCTCAGCAACTTCTCTAATGGTGATTCGACGATTGGCCAATACCATTTTCTCCACTTCATTAATTTTTTCGTCTGTTGTTGAAGTGCTCGGGCGTCCGGCACGCTCTTCGTCGTTCACATCTTCTCGGCCTTCTGAGAACATTTTGTACCACCGATAAACGTTGCTTCGGTCCAAGGTAGCTTCTCCGTATGCCACAGTCAACATTCGGAATGCATCCGCGCACTTAATTTCGTTTTTCACACAAAATTTGATACACGTTCTTTGATCCATTTTTTTGAATGGGTAAAAATCGAAGACGATCCAAAACACGTGCAAGCAAAGCAGCTGTCAACAATTAAGTGAACATTCAAAATGGCCGAGGTTGTCGGCATAAGTGAGAGACATGAGTACCAACATAACGCCACAAAAAAATTGAAATTCGAATATACGTAACCCGCGAAAATTCAAAATTCGCGATACTTTTTGAACACACCTCGTAAATATTTACACATATAGCACAAAAGGTTATACTAATAATCCAAACATACATACACCTGAGACGTGAGAACATTCATTTTTATTGAAAAGCTACTTTTTCTTATATAAATTCTACTATTTGATAAGAAAAACACGAACGTGTCTTTTTTGTGTAGCATAATGTGATATAATAAAATAAAAACATTGCTAATAAAATTAAGCTTAAATTATTTCCACAAATTAGAAAAATTTCTATACAATCACTGTGAAAAAAAGCTTTGAGAATAGCTAGGTATGAAGTCAAGAACTAATTGTAGTTAAATAGCCTAATCAGCGATTACTTCTGGAATATTACAAAATCAGAATTTTTTTTAACATATACTAGTATATACTGAAATATGTCTATATGTTAATTTAAGGCACTCTACAAAAAAATATGTTATAATTCAAATTATTTAATAAATCTGAGAAGTGAACAAAAAATGTAAGAACATAATAATAACGATGTAAATAAACCCTGAGAGCGCCATTGTTTAATGACAGGCCATATAAAGATATTACAATATCATTTTTTACATTCATAGCATCATATATTTCTTGCGGCGCTGTAACAGAAATTGTAAAAAATGTTTTAATGTTTCCCAAAGAGGGCTCCTATGTTACAAACGTGAAATAATGACTACATTAACGTTACGCAACCAGACAATGTAAGGATGTGTCCATGTTTATGTTATTTTCAGTGTATAAATTGCGATATAAAACAAAAAGAGAAAAAACCTAGCTATGAAATATGTTTGATAATATAAAGATGAAAAAATATAGAGATTAACGAATTACTCATTAGTAATTGAGAAGGTTTATATAACTAAGTTTTTTTTTTCCAATTTAAGACTATAATGTTTTAGAACCATAATTATAGCCTGATATAGTATTTTGTAAAGCAAGTAATAAAATATATAGCTTCACATAAAAATACGACGGTACCAACCCTTTTAACTTAAAATAGTATAAATTAATTGTGAGAAAGGAATTTACTAATTTTATTAAAGTTAACCTAGATACTTTACATAATTACTAGGTACTAGGTTTCAGTAGAAAATTTTATCAACAAAAATTTTAATGTTAAAAACAAAATATTTATATTTTTTATTTTATAATAATATTGAATATCTATTCCTCCTAACTTAAAAATAATAAGCTCTCCGTCCAATATCTGAGTTTGAATGAGAACGTCGATCATTTTCACTTTAGTGAATGCCTTTCAAAATGTGAAAGACAATTTCTCCGGTGGCCTAAAGCCGGCCATTAAATTTAGCACTCAAACCATTCATCTTGCCTGACTTACGACTGACTTAGAATTTATTATCGCATTTGTTCTAAATTACAATGTTGCTGTTTCAGTAACGTAAACCAAAAGTATATTATGTTATATGTGAAGCATAAATATTAATTTACTCTTACATTTGAGACGTTTTTCTTAGAATATCATTAGTTAGTTTCATCAGAACCTTAACCTAAATATTATCAATGATAAAGTAGCGTATCAAAACAAATCAAAATATTCTTTACACAAGTAGACTATTTTTTTATATTACAAGATGACAAACGAGCAGAAGGGCCACCTGATGTTAAGACACCCTCGCCCATAGACATTCACAACCTGAGAGGATATGGATGAGTTACCAACCAGATACCCAGACCAATTAACTACCACCAGTTCGGAAGGTAGTTGTACTAGAACAGTTCGCGTGAATCCTAGCAGTTGCTCTAATTGTAATAAGAACTACTACATACAAACATCATGACCAGAAAATGATCCAATTCAGAAAGTTACATTTTACAGTATCCTTCAAACAAATAAAAATTAAATATACTTAGATATATAAATAAAAATTGTTAAAAATTTTCCATAAAAAATTTCAAAAATAGCCGCTGGTATGCCTAAAAATGTAGCTTTAATTCGCTTGTTCACTAAAGCATTAAGCTGTTAAAGAATATAAAGGTACCTTGTACGCGTCAGGTATGTTAACAGGTTCGCCGCTCTCCGCGACGTAGCCTACTATACCGCTGCCCCAAGGTATTCTGATCTCTTCGAGCTGTTCCATCTGCTCCGGTGTTGATTTCGAGCATACGTCAAACAACTTCGATACAAGACAACTGTGAACAATTAATAATAAATATAAATAAATAAATGTATTATAAATTCTTAAAATAAATAAAATAATTAAATGATAATAAATTACAAATTAATTTATTAGACATTTACCGGCCTAAAGTATTTTGATTGCAGTAATGCTGGTAGTATAGTAATTAGACTAAAGTAGTAAAAATATCAAGGACTATTTCTTTTCTTATTTATAAAGACAACTTACTCGTATAAATTATAATTATTTTGTTTTCTCGTCATTCATATTAATTACGTTACATACTATTGATATGTTTATAGAATTATTACTTATCCTATGAAACTAATATCTCGTATTTTTATATTAGAGTATTATTTATCGTTTAGATGGAACTAAGATAATGTCTACTTACATAAAACATCGAAGCAATACCGTATTCCAATCAATAAGATGTACCTGTATATTTGTTACTATTACAGTTGGTTAAGTTCGAGAGTTTTGCAAAAGATATTATATTTAGAGGTAGAGGACTTATGTATATTAAAGTAACATTATTAGTTTATATCAGTAAAAAGAATTTAGTAACAGCCCACACTACAATAACCTGTTCATATTCACTTATAATTTTATATTTCAATAGATATTCTATTTATATTAAGCATTATTCATTGTTTTATTAAGCAATACCTAGGTAAATATCTACGTTAATTCCCAAGAAATCAAAATGTTTCGCGACAGTTGATAAGTGATCTTGACTAAGCTCACAAGCTTAATTGCGTGTTACTTGGCTGCCACTGTACATGTAAATTCCTATTAGTTCTGTTGGGACAAGGCTTTATTTATGTGCTCTTCATGTTTTGCTTCACTTAATACAATACAGATTCAGCAATAAATGAAGAAGTTCTGAATAGTACACTGAGGTTAATAAATAGCTAATAAAATAGTTTTAGAATTTCCTTTCTAAGCATTAAAATAAAATCAAAGTATAATCGCAGTACTTATGATATCCACAACCTTTATAACAGATCTTGTAAATCGATTTTATTTGTATACATTTAAATACTCCGACTAAAACAAATTAAAAGCATTACTCAAATACAAAACAATATGTTCAATCTAATCTCGTTGTTGGTCACAGAAAATCTATCGTTCAGAGCTTATTGCACCTCGGCCCTCGATAGTGGAACGCACACGCCTGACTCGGCGACGAGTTTTTCAAATTAAACGCCTCTCTTGTTATTCGTGGATTGGGAAATTCCATTGGTTGGCTGGTATTCGATTGTGATCGCAACCAGATAGTAGATTCACTATTGTGAGGTATTAATTTACATGTATATTATTATTTAAATTTATATAATATACAACTATGTTTAGACAGTGCCATAAGTTATTACTGTAAATGCTGTATTTAGAATGGAATTTAAGCGGAGAGCGTAGTGTCTTTGCACAAGATTCTCCTTTGCTTACTTTCGATTTAGACCGCTTCATGAAGTTAAAAATCATCGAATAATAATTTACTCCGGAATTTCAAGTAAGCTAAAATAAGAAAACTATACGAGTATTACATGCCTAAAGAATTATATAATAAATATATGTATTAATTATTAATAGTATATTGTATTGTAGACGTATAATTCATATGATGAATCTTTTTATATAAAGCTATCAAAACTTTCTAATTTATTCTGGGATACGAAAATAAAATGTACCATACAAATGCTTGGTTCACCCAAATAAGTTCAACGCTTGTAGCTGTCTGATTTATGTATGAAACTTTAAATGTACTTACGTAAGGAATATTAAAAAAAAAATGGTTATTTTAAGATATACACACAGTAGCATTACGCAATAGGAATACAAAAGATAAATTTTGTTCATACATGAAAATGACGACTTTAGAATTATAAGAATCACGAAATAAATTTTATTTTTTATTCAGAGTTATCGAGATCATTAAATTCAGCCGAGTTGTACGTCATTTGGGAAATTGAGCGGCGCAGGTAGAATTCAATTATTCTCTTGTTGTATTTCCATTGTGAATTACTTTACCGAGACCATTTTATTTTGTGTGGCTACCAAATACTGTAAATGTCATCATGGTTTTAATGTCTTTTAGGGTTTCCTATAAAGGGGAAAAAACTAAAGATCGTATTAATAAGTGATATTAATATTAAACGTTCAGGTCTACGCACAGAAAAAATCTAACGCAGTCACAAGGTTATGTTATTACACATGTTTTACGAAATTCGCCGTGTATGTAATTATGATATTTCTCGATAACCTTAAATTATAAAAATTGACCTGAAGTTATAGCGAAAATAAAAAAAACATAATTGCATAAATCTGAATAGCACATTTGAATTCTCATTGACCTACGATCGTGAAATTAGTATGGCACCATCGGTTCAAAAGCACGACTCGCGCGTAACCGATATTTCTTAGGATATTGCTTGCGACCCAACAAGATGACGCTTCGCATATAAATGTTTTCTTTCCGTATCAACGTTACACATTATAGTTATCGTCAGAAACTCAATCATGATCTATCCTATTTAGCCTAATCATTATATTTATCATTCATTCAAGTTAAAGTAGGTTCGACCATTACGTCCAATTATGGAATTGTGAATTACGCCGCAAGAATGTGATATGACGTTTACGTTTGTTTTTCTACATATACAAATGAAAGACACAATGAAAACAAAAGAATTTAATTACAGAATGGAAGCCTCGCGTGTACACTTGCACATTAGGTTCATTCATAACACTCAACGAGTCATTTCTGGTGAATTTATTAAAACTTATTTATACCTTCATTTATTCTTCGAAACATACTATATAAACATAAAAACTGCAATTGTGGCTATATGATAAGTTTCGACGAAGAAATAAAACGTAAATCTTAGGTTATATTGTCATTTATCATATATAATAAATTGTTACTTTTTTAGTTCTAAGTAAGGACAATTTTTGTATGGTTCTATACCAGTGGGAAAAAACAGTTTTAAAACAGTCATACATTTACTTAATAATAATCTTTAAATTGATTATAAATTCATGTGTCTATCCATTATTTATATTAAGCTTAAGCTCAATCAATAGAAACAATCGTTATTCAAACGACAGCTGTCAGAGTGCCAGATAATAAAGGGTATTTGCATAGGATTAAGCGGACGCACGCCAAAATACTCTATAAAATACTTTGTACTAATTGCGAGGGTCGCATAGCAATATTCATAACCAAAGCTAAAATTAAATTTATAAAATACGTCGTAAATGTTAATTATGTCTATTTGAGATTCATTAGGGGCAACTTTTAAGCACGTTGTATATCAAAAAGTCGAAACACTCCAAGAGAATTTAATTGGTTAGGGAAAAACGAGTTGATTCATAAAGAGAAAAATTTCTACTGATACTAAACATTCTTCAGTATGATTTTATAAAGTATTTTTATATGTTGAGTCAAAAGTTTTTAACTATAGGTATATTTATTATTATATTTATATTACTATACTTTTGTAACTAAAATTAAACTTTAAACTAAAAAAAATAACAAACATTGTAGAGTACTTTCAATATAATAGTACCATCCATTCAAAAGTAAGCAAGGCATTATGATGAAATTATTATTAATACTAATGTTTAGATCATATAATTTTTTTTTTGCTTCACGCTTTATCCCGCATATTGCAGGGTAGGCAGAAGGAACTGCAGGAACTGTATGAACCTAGTGTTAAGACACTCCGTTGCTTTGTTCCTGCTTTATCATATAAATGAAATTAAAAAAAGGAGCTTCTTAATTTTTTTTAGTCTTTGAACAAGCCAACTATTTCTTTCTAATACATGAAACGCTAAGAAATCAAACTACAGTCAGTATCATGTTCAAGATAAATTATTATAGCTACAAGGGATAACTTAAAATTGTAATAAAGACGTCGATAACTTGAATCTTGTTAGTGATGGCAGTATTCTATGGCGAGATTTGTGGCGCTTTGCGGCAGCTCCGCAGAAGCTAGACATTATCCTGAGAATAATGACGATCAATTTATACTCCGCCCTTAAATGATCATCCATTTTCAAGCTTACACAAGACTTTATCAAAAAGCGGGTCACTTCAGACTTACTTAGTAAATGCATTACTTGCAAAGGTTTAGTTTAGAACGATACACTTTTTTTAAGATGGCCTTGTACGAAACCGAAAATACCAGAAAAAATTATACCTTTTTATGATTTTTAAAGTGTTAATCCACACTGAGGATAGAAAAAATACTTAAAGAAAACATATATGAGCGCTGCTCAGTGGTGAGAGCGCCTGCACGGTTCGCAGGAGGGCGCGGGTTCGAGTCCCGCTGCGTTCAAATTTTTATATGTTTTCTTTAAGTAAAAAATTATACCTTAAATAAAATCTGAATTTTAAATTTTACTTATTATTCACAAGTCACAACTAAAAAAGCATACGCATTATAAGTTAAGAATAAATGGAACAATGTTGTTACAGCCCCACCCAAACTTTGCCACGCGATTTCCGCCCCCAGCCTCCATTTAATTCGACCCTGACCTTAGCCGCTGAGAAAGACCAATAGAAATATTTCAATCAATTACTCGCCTTTGTGTAAGTGTCCAATATTCAGACACTAAGGTTTTAGAAATTTATACTACATTACGGGTATTCCGATTTTCTTATTCTAACAGATATATGTTCGATATGCAATTTGAGAAGTGATTTATTTTCACTTACCTAGTTTTAAGATAAAGCGCGTAGTTGAACCCCATCCTTAAACATAATGCGAAAAGGTGGAAAGTGGAGTACATCCCTTTCATAGCTACATAAAAATATATGCCGTGACACAATTTGGAAATAGCTGATTTTGAAATACTCCCAGTATTTCAAAATCGGATCCAAAAGAGTAGCGATAACAGTCAGACGATGTGCCGCTACGCCATGACAGCCTTTATATACTTATTTTATATATTTTTCCTGTTCCTTCTTGTTGATGATTTATATAAATATATATTGTAGAGATCAAAAATTCAACAATCATTTAAAATAGGCGGAAATCCTATCAATATGTATATGACCAAGTTCTTTGATTTTCCTCACTTTCGCACAAATTTTTGAACAACATAGCAATGAAGTTATTCTTCTAGTCTTGGTCAAAGACATCCATTTGTTCTAAAAATATGTCGGGATCTAGTTCAAAGAGATTTTACTGCAGAGAGATAAAATGGGGAATTATGTGGCGGTCAAAAGTTTACTCCGATAAGTTCCAAAACTTATTGCAAATGAGAAATTAAGATTATGTTCGCCTTTAAAGTTATCGTTGTGATAACTTACGTCTGTTGATAAAAATGATAATATTAAACGTAACGGTTCTGGAAGACTGATACGAATCTATACCAAAATGCCCGCAGGAATTAGGACGACGACATTGAAAATCTTTTTCCTCATAATAAATGTCTCTATAGAATTTGTTTATTTTTCTTTTTTGATAGAGCATTTTATTCTAAAATATTATATATATAGTAGCATTTATAAATATGTAGTAGTCATTTGTATTATAGTGATAAGAAATTCAAATAATGTTGAATTCGTAATAAAAGGATTTGTGTTTAAAAACATAAACAACAATAAATCTCTAAAAATCAATATGTTTTATCGATTTAAAACGAAAATACATGAAATTGTTGAGCTTCTAGATAGCATATTTCTGTTAACTAATAGTTAAGGACAAGTCAATACTCTTTAGGTACTTTGTGTTGTTGTGTATTGTGACGCCATATTGGACTCGATCTTAATTAACGTTTATTTTAATTATATTATATATAATATCTTCAATTGTCTTATATACATATCTAAATGCTTAGTGATACATGAATTCATTCTCTAATTTCCGCTCATGTTGCTTTACACGTTTTATGCACGGCTTTGTCGAAAGTCGTACACCCAAAAATTATTAAATATAATATTAACCCAAATCAAACCCTAAATTGTATATAGCCAATTAATTCTGACCAATATTGTACCACGCTGTTTGACTTTTTTAAATACTAATAATTAAGAAATCTGATTTAGACATATATAATAAAAGCATATTTAGTTTAAAAATGTACAATAAAGTTATAAATAAGATCAGAATACGTTATGCATATATAATTTAGAAATTCACTTTAAAATAAAAACAAATAAAATTAACAATTCTGTGTTCTTCACGACGATAAATACGTACTTAACAAAGCTAAACTATTATTATAACTATAAGAGAGGTAGTGTAACGCGTAGACTCTGAATAATAATGGCAGTAAACGGAGCCAAGGATGCATCTTATTTATCTTCGGTTCTACTCAATGACTCACTCACGTTTGCACGTAGTACTACTGTGCACTGTATTCTATTTGGAAAACACGCGGTTGGATAAAATAGAAATCAAAGATTAAAAGTTTTATATGATATATTATTAGACAAAATTTAATATTTTGAATTTATTTAGACACTATTTATTAGTTTTTTATATAACCAGTATGTTTTTGCACATATTACTTTATATTTGTATAAAAATCATACGAAAAATAAATCCTATATTTCTATATAATCTAATTTACGTCAGAATATATCATACATCAATGCTACTAGCAAAAAAGCCAATGACTAATCCGGGAATATAAATTGCACATTCAACAAACAAAGCACAGTTTTTGAACATTTTTATAACTAGTAACTTCAATCTGGCTATTACATTTTAATTGTAAATTTTAAGTAAGCTGTACGACATTGCTTAATTAGATACGATGGATAAGAATATCAGGCACAAGTAACAGCACCTGCTTTCTTACCACAATAGCTATTTCAGGTACTGAATAAACTTATTTCTATTACTTTCCTTTGTTCTTAAACTTCTACGATAAGTTAAAACATGCAAATTATACAATAATAAATTACTATTCATCACTTCTAATTAATTGCCAAGAGTGCTAATGAAACTACTGCTACTATTTGTTGAACTTTAATAAATATATGTAAAAAGGAAACTATTCTTTTACGTTATACGTCATACAAAATATTTTAGTAATGATCAACTCCATATGAGTCTCAATATGATCTAACTACGTTTACAATTGGTAGTTTCATAATATTTTTACGAGGACCGTCGTGGCGCAGAGGCGCAACGTCTGCTTGAAACGCGATGGTTATCTATTTTCTTTTTCTTCGCTCTGGCAAACTAGGAAAAGCGCGGCGTTGAGTTCCACCACACAACACGCAATGCCTCGAAAAAGGCGGAAAGAGGGGACGGAGAAAGAGGGGACGAAGAAAGCAGGGACTAAGCAACGGAGTGTCTTATCACTAGGTTCCCACGGTCCCTGCAGTTCCATCTGCCTACCCTGCCATGTGCGGGATAAAGCGTGAAGCTAATATTTTTAGCTTTAAAATAAATACTTCGTAATACAAATATGTGTAAATTAATAAGATTTCTGCTAGAGTTCATAAAACATTCACTCAAGATAAGCCTTACCAAATATTAGGTCAGTAAATTGCCCTTTATTTGAACCCTTACGGCCTTAGTGTTAAAAGACATTCGTGACATTGTGTCACACCGGTTGCCCGTGTAAACGGTTTATGTGGGCCAAGATATCGGTTTCTCATGGCTTTATATGAAGAAAAACGTAGACCTAAAGCAGCATTACGACCTAAAGCAGATTTACGAAACGTAAAAGTATCATTTTAATAGTTTTAATGGATGTAAAGACTTGTTGTAATATTAATCCCTCAAGTACATATTCATAATTAAAAATGTTAATGTACGTTGGTTTTTTTGTATATGTGATCTTCGAATGAACTACATATACTATCTTTAGTTTTATTTAGCATTGTTTGGAGGAAAAAGCGGGCTTAAGATACATTTATAATTTTTGCAAATGAAAGTAGAGGCACACTTCCTTAACAAAAACTTCAACGTTTAATTAAAATTAAGTCAGCTTGAATTTCATCGCAATATTTATTCAGTCTCAAGATTCAACTAGAATATTTTACTTTGTGATTCGCAATAAATGTAGCGCGCACAGCAGCACTTTACATGACAGACTATATTTAGTGCTCACACGAGCAAATACTGGAATGGTAGACCACAAATCCTGTACAAAGTACATGATATCGTACACCATTGCGATGGTTAAATGGAGTGTGTAACCGGAGACAGATTGCGGCGATGAAACCTCTTGTCCGACCTAAACGATAAACATGGCCCGATTAGTAAAGTAACTTGGATTATGGCCAACTACCATCAATAATCTAGAAATAAATTGACACAAAGGAACAAAAAAGAAGATGCTGATATAAATCATAGCAAATTGTGTCCTAGCGATCAATAGAAAATTATTGGACCGCGATTAGTGAGTTTTATTTTAAAGTAAATAAGCATCTTTAAATCTATACTATTATAAACGTTTGAAATGCATAGTGCTTATGTTTTGCAACTCTCTTATCTCTCTTAGATGGAATGGAAAGTTGACGATTATGAAAAATTTTTTTAGTTACTTAATTTTGTTTACTTATTTAACTACTAATTATTTTATTAGATGAAAATGAGGAAGACTTATTTTACTTTGTAAGTTTATAAATCAGCACTATGAACATATATGTGACAAAGCATCCGTTATTAAGTCACAAAGTGTACAGGCCACAGTGGATGTATGGCACTTATGAGTGCACGGGACTTCCGATTTTTCTCCTTTGTCACGGTCTAATAAAGAAAAAGGTTCACCAAAAGTTAAAACGATCCTCGTTTAGAGCTACGGGCAAGATTTATTTTTTTTTCATTGAAGGATATGATGTAGTAACATGACATTATATTAAAACAAATTTGTTTTTTATTTTTATGATATTTAAAGTGTTAATCCACAAAAAGGATATAAAAAATAATTTTTTTTTTCACACTTGTTTTTTTCATTTAAAGATTTAATAACTATTAAAAAATTAGCACATATTGAAATAACTAAATACAATTAAAAAACCTAGAATCATTCAAATCTAGTATTTTTATATAATATATATATGTATAATTACAATATAAGTAATATATAAAAAAAACAACACCAAAAAGTATAAAAGCGTGAGCCCAACAGGGTTTAGTCTTAAAATAGACCTCAAAGAGTTTTTTCGGGGCAAGACGAAATAGGAAAAAGGAAAGAACGTACGGCGCGAAGCGGATGAAATTTTTCACGAAAACATTTGCGGTTCTACTGATATGAGAACAATATTTTAAATATAGACGATGAAATTTTGTTTCGCTATAAAATGTGTGTCTTTGTGATCACAAAAAATATGCACAACACTTTTTTCATTAAAATGCATATGTTACTTATATATCGATATATAAAAAAAAAGCATAAGTGGGTATATTTGTAATTTGAACTTCTGGATTGTATTAGGTACACGCCAGAAACGAAGTTTTAACCTAATTTTTAAATAGTACTTTATGGAACAAGGTTTGTTTATCTAAGCAAATAAACCATCAATCATTATCAAATAATTTATTTTATCCGTGGTAAAGTGTTTTACTGTATCCAATCCGGGAATATTTAACTGTATTATTTGAGCTTATCTCGGATGTAGCTCGATCAGAGAATGTAGTCTATCAGAAAATTTTGAGATATGCGTGTTGAGTGGGAGAACATAAGCCTGCACTTTGTGTGTATATTTTTATTTTCCGATGTTTTATAAAAAAGTTAATGAATGGCGGGAATATAATATACAAATTAGTACTAAGTTTTTGAAGTTACGTTCGTTTGATATCATAATATAACTTAACTTACAAAAGAATAAAAATGTAAATGTTAAGTAAAATCTTACAGAGATATCCTCAAGAAGAAGACTCAAGTCTGAGCTGCTTAATAAAATATATTTATGAATCGAATCAAAACTAACCGCTCAACCGTCTAGGAAATCCCATAAAATCTACCGACTAGAAGGCGACATGAAGGAAATGAAATCACGTCTAATGCACTGAGAGTGCAACTGTAAACTCGTTTCCTTGGGTATCCATTTATTGAAATTACTATCGTAAACGTCTATTATTATCTTAATCGAATAATATAGTATATTCATGCATATTAATGTCATTTTTCTTATGTTTATTAAGTAAGCTTACTATAAAAACAGTATAGTAGAATTGACGGTTTAAGATATCATCGAGTGTTTCAAAAACAGGTTGCAATAAAGAAATAGGTAATTTCTTCCTCCTTTACAAGCAAATTATTACAATTTTATTGGCAACTGCTGCCATGTTGACATATAAGAAAAGCACTTCTAGCGCTCCTTTGAACATATAATTTGAATTATTTTATGATTCTAAATAAGATCAATAATTTTAATAAGTATATATATATATATATATATATATATATATATATATATATATATATATATATATATATATATATATATATATATATATATATATATATATATCACTTTTATATTAACATCCAAATAAAACTTGATGTACTTAGTGTCTTTTGTAAATGTAAATAATAATTATTTAACTAGGACATAATGTCCACTTAAATTAAAAACTACTTTACATAATAATTGTTTTTTTGTTCCAATTTAAAAACATTGTAATTAAATTAAGCTAGAATATCTAATATATCACCTGCTGCAATTCAAACGAGCTCGAACCATTCAATCAAGTACAAATTCTCATTTGGATTTCAACGTCACTAGACTCTTTTTATTACTTAGATCTTTAATTACTATTACTGTAGCTCTACGACACTATGAAGTAATCCAACTGTTAATTATTTTACACGAGTTTCAAAGGTTGTAAGAGCTTTAATAAAAAATAAATATTGAAAAACCTAAGAAAATGCATCGTTAGATAGTTACAGTTAAGAGTAACATTAATCGTGTTAGATTTAAGTTTAAACATTTTTGAGGAAATGTGTATTTATTGGAACCTGGTTGCATGTAAACTAGTTTTAGGTTCGATGTTCATTCGACACCATTTATTATTATCCTTACTTCGCTTTGGTAATTACAAAGCACGCTGTGATTTTGCCATTTAAAATATCGTAACTAGTATTTGGAGTCTATTGATCATTCTTTCTTTGTTATTTACCTATATTTACAAAAAATCTAAAACCCACATAAGGACGGACTGAACTTGACGAAATGAACTTACCATAATTCGTATTTAATATTTAAATCATAAAAACTAGATATTAACATATCTAATTTAACCGTTAAAGCATTTAAATAGAACTAAATTGACTGTCAACATACCGTCCATTTTGTGGATGAGGTGAGGATGCCCTTTCGCCCTGCACCAGAAATAGAGAGCCTCTGTCCGCGTCGAGTAATATCGACACGTTCTGGAGTATCTTGTGGCATAGCACACGCACCTCCAGTTCGTTGCATATATCTTTAACCTGGGAATAATAAGAAAAAACCATCAAAGAATAATCGTAAATATCTTTTTTTAGCTTCACGCTTTATCCCACAAATGGCAGGGTAGGCAGAGTGAACTACAGGAACCATAGGAAAGTAGTGTTGAGATACTCCTGTTGCTTAGTCCCTGCTTTCTCAACTTTCCACCTTTTCCGAGGCATTGCGTGTTGATTGGCGGAACTCAACGCCGCGCGTTGTCTAGTTGCCAGAGCGAAGAAAATGGAAATAGAAAAATCCATCTTCCCCGAGTGGGAATCGAACCCAGAAACCGTCCCGTTACAGGTAGATTTTGCGCCTCTGCGCCACGACGGTCCTCGTCGTAAATATTTTATGATATTAAAACACACTATTATACTTATACGAAGTAGTCGCAAAAATGCATGTTATTGTATAATTATGAATAGGTACGTAAATTATATGGGAAAAATATTCTAAACACAACATGATTTAAATTTCACACTCAGCTACTAGATGTTCGTACGTAACCATGGTTTAAGTTGGTAGCTTATTAATTTTGTCGCTCAAAAAGCGCAGCAAGATAACTTAGTCTTATAGCAATTTTAAAATTTAAACTGGTTTTATATATCTTTACCTAAGTAGGTATCAGTAGGGTTACTACATATATTACACAATGTATCCATAGTTCAAAAATTTTTATAATAAAAGTTTTGATGATATATAAAATTTTTAGAATTTTTGTCCCAAATACACTTACATACATACAAATGTATATACACTAAGAACTTTGCACACGTGCTTGAAGCTTACATAGATCACTATACTCAAATAATATCAAATTCTAACAATATTACAATAACACATATTTACCTCAGTAATAGTAAAGCTAATTTTAAAATAGGTTAAAATTGGAACGTTATAATATACTACACTCTCCATGCATATTACGTTGGGATTACAAGTCAATAAAACCGTGTTTCACATTACCCCGTATGCGATAAAGTCGTAAAATGATATTAATTACTTACAGAGCAACCGAATGAAATAATTCAAATTATAATTTTATTACAGTAGAAGGTAATAAAACGAAGAAATAAACACCTTTACATTTAATGCTTAGAAAGTTCTCACATTTAATAGACATAAAATATTATATAAATTTACGTATAACACAAATGTTAATCATAATTTACTTGCTAATCGAATTTTAATGTGTTATAAAAACAGGACTTCCAAAATGTTTTTGGTTAAGGTACTTTTTTTTGTCATAAATTGTTAATAATTTATATAAAAAGCTGGTGCGGCCAGCTTTTTCCATATAGCATATAGCATCTCTCTAATCTGTGTGTTGAGTGGAGAAATTAAATGAGTTCATTCCCTTGAGTACTTAAAATTAATAAATATGTTTAATAAATTAAACCTATAGTGTTAGAAAGCCATTAAGCACATTGCCAGTCACAAAAAGCATAATTACCACGTTATCTTTCCCTCAGGACATATAAAAGCTATTAAGTATAGATTATAATACACAATATACGTATATGTATATACATTATTCGATATAACAATAAAGTGCTTTGTTATATTAAAGTCAAGATTATGCCGGAGGCCTTGCCTTTCCGCATTTTCATTTCAGCATCGCAACTGAGTTTTGCATCTGATTTCCGAGGTAATTTCCGTACACTTGTGTTAAATGTTAAATTTGCTCTCATTTTATAATATTCAAGTATTAAATTTAGATATCTTTTATCATTATTTCCCCTCTTAAGTATATAATCTATTTTTAAAGGATAATATTTGAAAAAAGATTTCATAATTTATTGGCTAACATTTGTTTTATCTATCATAACGATTTATCCCCGCCCTGATTGATACACCAAATGATTAATAATCGACGATTTGGGTCGGACATGGCCTCAATCTATGAAGTCTATAGAAAAACAGAATATATGTGACAGTGACATAAAGTTTAATTTAATTTCTTAGGTATGCTTTTTTTAAATGTAATGTTAAGTATATAATGTTAAGTAGAATGCGATTTTATATTAAGAAAAATAAAATATTTTGCCGATTGTCTTCTGTTCCCACTTGGAGGAATTAATTCTTTTTGTTCTTCGCTCTAATAATAAGAAGACAAAGCGCAGTGTTGATTTACGATAAAAAGCAAAAAAATAATTCTCAGTCACAATCTGAGAGGAAATACTGAACTTTTATAAACATTTATACTTCTACTGAAATAAATGCTATACTCCTACTTAAGAAATAAGTATTAGTTATTATTTATTTAATAGTACAAAAAAATTACAAAAATAATATCTAGTATGTTAAATATAATATATATATACTTATGTATAAGTGTTATTATATTCTATTTATTATGAGAAAGCATTTGTATATAAGACAATTATGTGGTGGTAATATGAGATGATGAATATGTTTAAATAAGTGTTTATCAAGTTGTCAATGCCCTTATTGCTTTAATGAAAATCTTATTCACAATTCACATTTTTCTATGTTCGTAAAAAGGGAAATAAGATATAATTATGTATGAGTTTATGTACAATTTTATATATGTATATTACATATATATTTTACAAAGATATAAAACATCAAAAACCTATATTTACACTTCATACGAAATAATTATAGGAACGAAAATTAGTACGCTAGCTTTCTGGTAACGTGTATTTACTTTTTCAGAGCAAATAATTCTGTTTCAAGTTTCCTTCACAATTGCGAACGTGATGTTAACACAATTTTCCAGCGGATCTGACAGGAGGCTGACATACAATACAACATACGGTGCCGATAAATGTCTGAAGATATAAGCAATGTGCGAAAACTCAAGTCAATTCGTATTAGGTCAGTTTCCTGGTACTCAACTATCGCTTACAGTTCGTTTATAGGTCGCCTATATTCGTGTTTATAGTGTCTTAATCTATTTTTAGTACGATGCTCTTTACTTTTACGTTTATTTTTCCCAAGAGACACTTTATGATATAACTTACTATATAATTTACTTTTTATTTCGGTACTTGGATTTTAATTTATATTGTATGAATTCTGGTAGTAATTATACGTATAAAACAAAAGGTGTCAATAAATTGCTTTAATTGCATAAAATTGGGCAATAAAAGCTGTTTGGTGAACAATACTCAATGCTTTCATGTTGCGATGATTTCATATCATATTTATGTACATGAAGTCGTCAAATAGAACATAATCGTATTATACATTTTACTTTTTACAAAAATAACTTATTTTTAATTAGTAAAAAAACTTTTCAAATGCTTCTCATTATCTATAGAATATAAATTTTATGTATATGTTTTTTTAGTATTTTGCTACGTTAATTTTTTATTTATACTTTGAACATATCTCTATAAGATTGTCATTTAATTGGCTCGAGCGCTTGAACTACTTTAAGGATGAACGAGTTTGAAATTAAATATTTTTAAATTTTATCTGCTTTTTTCAGGTATCATTATCACAAACATATAACATATCTGTAAATAGCTAGAGAGCACATTCCTTTTAGGTCTTAAGCACATTTTAGTGAGCCTAGGTAAATTATTTAATAGTCTTCAAAAAATTACGTATGAATCTTCCTAATTCAATAAATTTATTTGAAACGACTCTTTAGTTCAGCAAATAACTAACTCTGTTTTAGTAACTATATAAAAAATTATTATTTTATTTTTTATTTCAATCTTATTAACACTAATTAGACTATATATACATATATATATATATATATATATATATATATATATATATATATATATATATATATATATATATATATATATATATATATATATATATATATATATATATATATATATATATATATATATATATATATATATATATATATATATATATATATATATATATATATATATATATATATATATATATATATATATATATATATATATATATATATATATATATATATATATATATATATATATATATTTATATCGAATAAACAACATCGAAATTCTATTTTACCTATAACAGTGTCAGTACTACAGTAGCACAGGAAATTAATGTTATACTTGCTATAAACATGCTGGCGCTAAGTGAACGATTACAAAACACTCAGTCAATGACACCGTAACCTTAAACAATTGAACTTTATCTCCTTTTTATCTCCTGAACACTCGATTTTGACCCCGTGAGTGGAATAACATTGGGGACACATGTACGTACCTTCTAATATGAAAATAAAGTCTAGTCTTGTACTCTCTATTTTATATATTTTTTTACTTATTAGATTTATTTTGCGCGTCTTCAAAAAATAACGCTACGTCGCCATGATTTTTGACGTTTTTCGGCTACTTATAAATAGTGAAGTTAATTTGTGAGATATCAGTATAGTGTTATATTGTGGTATACATACCAATATTATAACTAGTTCTAGAGTAGCTCAAGAGTTTATTTAAATGCACTGATTTCAAGTTTATTATTAAATACAAGTACCTACGGTTTCAATATAAAAATTCATTTTGATTTGGAAATTAATAATTTTTTGAAGAAAGCTATCCATAGTATGTATTAAATCATGGCAATAGTTTCGATGTACCCCACTAACTACGATCAAACATATTTTAGTTACATTCATTTGACTAAGTGGGAACGGTATGAATGCCACACTATAATAACAATATTACATTTACATCAACTACTTTATACAGATATTGTTTATTTAAAACCGTGTAAGCAAGGACTACATTTAGTTACAGATATCAATAGGCACATGCATGTGTATATCAGTTCATAATAAAACTTCCTATGACGTCACTATCTAATAGAACTATAATTTGCTTTTCCATTGAACCGTGGGTGGCGTTGTGTACATGTAATTATTATCAAGCGTGGCCCGTCGTTTTATCGGTTGACCTCCCGGTTCAGAGGCATAAATTGGTGCACATGTAAACACTAAACGTTTCGCATCCCAGTGGTTTAATAGCTTTTATCATAATGCGAACGTCCGGACATGTGTTTGACGGAGTAAGGGATTAACCTAACGCTGAATCGCCCCGTAGTTAGTTAATGATTAGCTAATATTGGCTCGGGTTTAACGATGTAGGCGAAAATGTTTTCGCTTCGCAATTTTGTCGTTATAATTAATAAATAATAATAAATAATTAATTCTTTAACGTCTTGCAGAATTTGTCAAAGATCATGTTTTTAGCTACGGTCAATATTATACGTCGATATACTCGTATTGAATAAGAAATTGCTGCATTTTCTTCAAACGGACACTTATACAGTTCACAACCAGCCAACCAATTAGCTATTTATAAAATACGTACTCTTATTAAATATACAGTGAAAAAAACAATACGTCAAATGAATGAAATAAATTAAGCATACATACATACATGAAATAAAATTAAAAAATTAAAAGTACAATTTAAACTTTTTCGATTTGCTCTTGAAAGTTTTTCCATTTTACTTTTGCCTCTAGTTTAATATGAATAAAAGATGTTAGTATTTGGTAGCAGCCTTTGAATATATCTCGTATTATAATAAATTTTCAATTCAAATCTGACTGACACCATTGTAATTTCTTGTTACACTCTAATATTATTGTCTTTAAATAATATTTTTAAGATTTATAATATTTGCATTGCACATTGTACACATCAATAGTTTTATAAATACAAACATGTCGATATTGTAGCTGATTTTAAAATTATATAGATATCTAAGAGATCTAAAAATAATCGTCTTATTGAAATTGAGTAAGATAATTTTCTATATATTGATTAATTCAGCTTGACGAAATCGGACCCATAGTGCTGCAACAGAAGAACCTTGTAACCTTGTAGACCTTAAGGCTGTCTGTTTAAAATGTGCATTAACAACGATCGCCTCAATTATTCGAGCTCTTTCTATATAAACAAATTCGAACCAATACTACCACGTTATAAAAAATAACTGATACAATCGTTCTGCATAGATAGAAATCTTTAAGCAAACTATCATATTACATATATATTTATGACAACGTATAGATAATTTATAACAGACAAAATTAAATAATCTAATCTCATCTACAAATCAATTATTCCCATTTTGTTATTTCTAATACACATTTACTATAATCTTACAAAATTTGTTATCAATAATTTCATTTGTCTATTTATTTTATAAATAGGAATTTTTAAGGTTTTCTATAAACATTATTGAATTTGATAAATTATATATAAGGCGATACTAGATGATATTAGAATACAAGTTAAAATATGAGTCATGACATGCAGTTGCAGTCTAGACGTAGAAATTATGTTGCAACAGCTATTACTGTCTCAACATTATTATTATTAAATTATTATGCAAACAGTGTCTCGCTTGTTTCGTTGAATTGTTATTGAGCTGTCTATTCTTTACTAGATATGACCAAATGGAAAGTTCGAAATATTTATTTTTTTTTTTATATTTTTACTTTGTAAATATAAAGTACGTCTAGATCCTATCCTTAATTAATAAAAGCATTATATCAAAGCAAGTCAAACAATTTAATGACTTGAGTGAGTAGATCGATAATTTGGCATAAAAAAGGATATCATTTTACACATAATACTAAATTTGTAATCTTGATAACACTGCTATAATTTTTAACTTATTTAAAAACAGTAACAGTTAATTGTAAACCACCTCAGCTACTACCGTAATAGGCACGCACCTTCTGCAGGCCCTCTCTTGTAAATTGAATCTTGTATCGTTAGAGCGAACTTCTAAACTTTATAATACCAATAGCAAGTATTTACATAGATATAATAATTATGTAGATTACATATAATATTGATAAACAGATGAAGTAAAGCTTAAGATAAGTAAGATGCTTAATGATGTCAAAAAATATGTTAATAGTAGGTATATTTCTGTAGGTCTATGTATCTACTTAAATAATATACAAGAAAGATGTAAATGGCATTTTATCGAAAACATTTTTTATAATTATACAATTATCATATATAAATACTTAAACTACATGCTTTTTCAATTTATATACACAATTTAAAATCACATTATTTAGTATATTTAAAATAAATAAATTATATTTTTTTTAATTTGTTTATAAACAGAAGTAGAATTCAGGTAATAAATCGGCACTTTATCGTACTGACTGACGTGACATTTAAAGAAGTATTTTACGAAATGAATCTTGAGTATTAGGCAAGCATTTAATATATATATATATATATATATATATATATATATATATATATATATATATATATATATATATATATATATATATATATATATATATATATATATATATATATATATATATATATATATATATATATATATATATATATATGTATATATATATATATATATATATATATATGTATATATATATATATATATATATATATATATATATATATATATATATATATATATATATATATATATATATATATATATATATATATATATATACATATATATATATATATATATATATATATATATATATATATATATATATATATATATATATATATATATATATATATATATATATATATATATATATATATATATATATATATATATATATATGTATACATATATATATATATATATATATATATGTATACATATGTATATATATGTATATATACATATATTTTTTTCTTAAATCAAACTTTGACCTTTTTAAATACATCATCGTTTTAAACTAAATGAACAATTATTCATATTATAAGTAAATAAAAGTTAGTTAGTACTTACTAATTCAAATATAAGTTCCTTCTCGTCGAGCTGCCGTAGCTCGTGCCTCGACCGCCGCTGCGGCCGCGACGGCGTGGCGTGCGGCTGGTCGCCAAGGAAGGTTGGGGTACCGTCGACAGTGGTCACTAAAGGCTTTAGTAGTCCACCGCGCTCGAACTCGTGCGCTGAGATTTTCCTACGAATGATAATATTATTTTCTTTATTCTATGTTTATGATTAAAGGAAAATATATTATAGGATATCACTGTTAATGAGAAATATTAAATATTATACTTTTTTCACTTCAAGCTTTACCCGCTCATATCAGGGTAGGCAGAGAGCTCAGCAAGAACCATGAGAACCTACTGTTTACTGTTTAGACACTCCGTTTCGTGTTGAGTGATAATCCATCTTTCCCGAATGGGAATTCCCTTAGCTTTTACAAGTTGACGCTGCGGCTCTGAGCCACAACGGTCCGCTTTTATTTACATGTGTATACAATTTTCAATTCTTTTTCTTCCTTAAACTAGTTACCGCAGTTGTAAAATTTACCAACACAATAAGTATGTTCATAATATACTACCGAATTTATGAGAAAACAACATCGAATTTCGAAATTTAAAGATATCACGTTAGTATTTTACTTTATATTAGCATGTTAAATGTAAACATAAAGCTATAAAATAAATACATTAGAATTACAAATTAAGTAACTAAATTCGTCTCTTTTAATATTTATGAACTCTTTTAAATTATTATTTATAATACTATATTTTAGATAATATACTACCAATGCTGAGTATAATTTCATGTACATAAGTGTTTATAATATAGGGTAAAACCGGGATAGATGCCCCAGTTTTCGAAAAAGCCTCATTATTTTAATGCTTAATATATTGGCATGAATTGTTCCTGTTATATGGGTAGCTTAATCATTTGTATAGCTTTGGAACCTATATTTGTTAACTTAATTATTACTGGTTTTATAAAAATTAAGTTATTGTCAGACAATTTTTTTGGGGATAGATGCCTAACTTACTGGATAGATGCCCCACTATAAAATCGCTTCGAAGGATAGATGCCTGTCATGGGGGATAGATGCCCTTTTGAACAATTAACAAAAATAAGTAATCATAATGTAATATTTATTAATATCTTTATATATAGGTAATATGATACGCATGGCCATAAATAAAAATATGCATTTCTTTAACAAAAAAAAATTTTTTTCAGCGATAAATTATTTTAAACGTTCATAGAATCATCTCTAACAAAACATATACATTCATATTGTAAAGTAATAATAATTATTCAATATTTTTTAAAAATCAACATTCATATGCATCTGTAATCAACAAAAAAATATCAATTTCATTTAACTTTAGTAATTAATAGGTATTAATTTTTTTAGGTTGAATCGGAAACTGCTTCGACTTTGTCACATGTAGTGCAAATTGTACATATTTCGTGTAGCCACTACTGGCACATTATTCACTGAATTCAATCAGATTTACACTTCGTGTTATTGTAGGTATCAAAGCTTTCTATGCAAAAATTTTCTTCTGTACCTTAGTCTTTCCTTGTATATTTCTCTTCGTGTTCGTCACAAGTAGACCTTTGGTTTTTCGTCACTATCAATCAGAACTTTGGTCAGAAGTTCATGAAAATTATTCATTTCTTCTCTACTAAGACCTTTAGCCCTGGCGATAGATAAACGTTTTGTTTGCCTGATAAATAACTCTGAATTTCGCTTGATAAAACTTTGGAAACCATTCATTAACAGCCATCTGTTTTTCATTATTAAAATTGTGTAGAATTTCTAGCTTTTCGGCGAACTGGTACGCTAAACTACATAGTTCGTCTGTTTGGGGGTAACCCCGCCCCGTCGAGCTTCAAAATGTGCGCTACCAACTTTTTTTCATTTTCAAAACTCAGGGTAGGATGTTTTCCTAAAGTCAACTTAGTTTTGTTTCTAGTTGCGTAACGTCTTCTTAATGTTCTGGATGGAATATTAAATTGTCTGGATATTTCATTGATCCCGAATTCTTTTTTGTCAATTTCATCGAAAGCTGACTGTAGCTGCTCTGGTGTCCAAGAAATTACTCGAGCTCGCACACCCTCCTTTCTCTTGTATTTCCTTGGCATGGCTCACATACAAAATCAAAGTAGGCATGAATAAATATATCTTGACATGCAAGTACCCATACCGATATTACAATACCTATTAGTAAGTACCAAAATAATCATGACGTAATATTAAAACATATTAATCAGGCATTTATAGTATTTAGGGAAAGAAGCCCCTAAGGTCATCTATCCTTTGAAAACTCGGGGCGACTATCCCTTTCGCTAGGGATAGATGCCTCTTTATATTTTGAGTAAAATAAAAGCAAAAAATCAATGATTGCCTTCTTAATTTGTTCTCAATGAACCAATGTATTAACGTTATTAAAATAGTATGTATTCCATTACTACTTATAAAGATATGGAGCTGTGAATACTTACGTTTGAAACTTTGAAGCGTTGGTTGTGTCCGTCCCAAATGTTTTTAAAAAAATAAGTGAAAAAACGTTCACTAAGCACAACAGTTTCCGTGTCACAAAGGTGGGGGGGAGTGCATGTGACAAGTATATGAAGAACACATACGGTGTTTTCTTTTTTGCATATTATATTTTTAGAACCGAGGCGTCTATCCAAAAACGGCATCTATCCCGGTTTTACCCTATCAGTGTAAAACCCATTTTTTTACTTTAGCTTAATGTATAATCTATTATTATATGATTGTCCTTAATTGCTTTTTGTCTATTTTGTTACAGTAAAGAATAGATATTGATCTATGTGACATAGAAAGATTATCAATTTAGTTTTCACCTAATAAAAGTGTAATTGCCTAGTTCTAAGTAAAATAGACGCAAAAAAATATGGATGAAAAATTATATAGCAAATCACATTGAAAAAAATTTTTGGCAAAAAACCAGAAATAAAGTATGGATATCCGGCAGTAAACGAAGTCTCAATGGGCAGAATTTGGTATTCATTTTTTGCGAGCCTGCAAGCACCGTTACAGCGACACTCTATTTTTATGACCGCCACTTTTATTAAAATGATTTTTTAAATTATATTAAAGCTCGATAAAATAATTAAAAAGAAATTTGAAGAGAAATTTGAACTCAACCGTTAAATATGTTTGATTTTCTGTATTTATTTTTAATATCATTTAAAGCAATAAATAATAAATTATACTCAATTACATAATATTCAAATTGTGCTAACTAGTATTACTATTAATATTTCTCTATACATTCACTTTACCATATATACGTAAATAGCTTAACTCATTATCCCTAGCCCGTTAGCCAGGGAGAACGTAGCCAGAAACGGTACGGTCTCTATATAACTTTCCACCTGGCCTAGTGTCATAAGCATCTTCATATCCTATCTTAATGCTTTTTACGTAAACTTTGTCCCGTAATTTCCTTCAACACCGTGTTCTTGAAAATTTAAGACGGAGAATTATCATATGAAACTACCACCAACGTTTTGTGAGTTGCCTCGGGCACTGCCCTGAATTTCTGCAGAACGAGTATGACTGTATCTTCCCAGTTGATATATAATCTACAGACGAATGACACCTCAGTCTCCTAAGTAACGTCTGAAATTTTAGGCTTTCCAAAAATGTCTAAATATGCGATGACTTCGGTTTGTTTAATTGTCACTATTTATAATTGAAAATATGTAAGTATCAAGATAATGAAAGAACTTATTATCATATATCTTTTCTACCATCATTGACGTGCCCAACAGATTAATCAATTATTCATTAAGTGAATACCGATACAGATTAAATTAATTTACATAATAAAACTAAAGTCGTTGTCAACACGAGCCCCTACTCACTTACTCTTTATACCGTTTTTTTTTATCAGGCATATTTTAAACTGGATTGGGCAGAATACGTACCGTATTTTTCACTGAACTTAAAGTCTTCATTTACTTCCCAAAATCTAAGAGATATCTAAATTTCAGTACCTAAGTAACAAAACTTAGCATTAAAGTGAGCATTCCGAGAGACTTGTACATATTTATAACCATCGTATACAATCAGACACTCGAGCAACGCAATCACGATATCTATACACAATAAACAGCCACAATATGATATAATCAGAGCAATTTGCCAAATAATATGCTAATTAGCAATTTCATGCCAAATTGTGTTTCATGGTTCCAATATATTAGATAGTAGATAATATAAAACGCCACCGCATAATCTACCGTCGTCCGCTTGGGAAATGGTCTGATAACGAGTCATTAACAAGCCAAAACTTTGCTTTGTATTCAAATATTGTATTAGAGAATTATAATTGGGGACATTAATTAACAAATTTAGGCATATTAGTTAAATTACAGCCAAAAATATAGGCTGATGATATTTCAAAAAGTCAAGAAAAGTGTATGACTTGTGGTAAAAAAATATCACGTAACACCAAAAAAATTCATACCGACGTTAAAAATACTATTTATCTTTTGAAGATCGCACTTTGTATATTCTCTTAGTAAAAAGTTTGAGATAAAGAAGTAAGATTTTATCAAGACACCTGAAAAGACGATTCGACATTATAGTGCTAAGAGGTTTTTATTACAGGTTTCAAACATTTTCCTTTAGTTTTCGCGACTGACTTACAACTCGCCGTAGAACACAAATACTGTTTCCTTCTGTGCAAAACTCACTCTATAGAGTGAGTTTTCTAATTGAAACTTTATCGTATTTAAAGACACAATTTGGTAAGTTATTCTAAATTCTAGAAATATTAGAATATTACTTATGTTTTTTTTTATATGTGTATGTAGGTAAATCGGATATATACGATGTTATTATAGATAACACGTTTCTTATACATCCGTTCCGAAGATTAGTTTAATTGACCTAATTATTAATAATTGGGTATAATGTATTATTTATTGCTTTTAAATGATGTTAGATATAAACACAGAAAAACAAACATTTTTATTGTAATATTAATTAATTTTATCAAATTACACACATATTTAAGGAATGTTTTGCAATCCACCGAGGTCGAAGTTCAATGGACTAAGATCGATTTCTTGTTCAAAAACGTCAAATAATTTTAGGGATGACAAGTATTTGAAATGACTGGATTTATTAAATATATAATTATTAAGTTTGAAGTTATTTATATTACAGTGTCAATGATATTTTACAAGCAGTCTAATCTTAGTGAATACAAAGAGTATTTTTCACTACTAGCCCTGGAATTTGCTAGTATATTGTGCCTGAAATTCATTTAAAAATTTAGAATCTATTTTAAGAACCTACTTCATTAATTTGCTATGTCACTAGTAATTTTACTGATATTGACAACACCTTTATGAATATCTTGGGAATATCGAAGGAATAAGTTACTAATTCTACTTATGAAATCTGTATTTTAGATACACATGAGATTAGCTCCGAGCTGCCAAAGTTCATTTTTTTTTTCATAAAAAATGTTCACGCAAAACATTTCTGTCGTATATTTGCAAGTGTGGCTGGCAATCTATTTAAGCTGAGCATAAATAACACGAGGGTTGTCATAGGTAAGACCTATTTTTATAAGCTAATGCTTAAATATCAGTATGAAGTACTTAAGTTGTATATTCCATGTTACGATTACTACAGTAAAGCGGAGAGAAGTTGTCGAGTCACTTTATTCTTTGTTTTTTGAAATTGAAATGTTTTTGACTAATAATACAAATAGATGACTACTATTTAATATCACTATGGTGCACTGTTTGACTGCACTTGCACTGTTGTGGGTTCGGCACTCATACAAGAAACAAAGGATCCTATACCCAAAGTAAAAAAGGGAACGCAAAGGTTCAAAAATATTTAATAATCTGTTTATTATGTAACAACCCTAAAGATATGGCAGTAGGTATAGTGGGGTGACATAAGATTGATGAAGGCTCCAAGTACAAGAGCAGGCTAGGGCGTCTCGGATAAGGCGAATTATTGACGCTCCAATTATGTATTAAATTAAGATTATATTATAATCATATTCAATATTACATGTTTCTCGTTGTCTCTTTAGAAATTAACGTCTAGAATTATATTACTTTTAAATATAAAAATATAAGCGATTTTAATCTTCTGTTTCTAATAAAATAATAATAAAAATAAAATTATTCAAATAAACACAAGTATAATATCAACATTTGTACGTGATCTTGCATTCATATCATAAATTGTACGACAAAGGAAGCATAATACGATTAAGTCAATTAACTCAATGTGCTCGAACCTCAAACAGAATCTCCTTTAAAGAAGTTATGAGCTGCTAATAGACTATTACTAACTTAACTTAATTTCTGTCAGAGTAATCTTAATTTTTAATTATAAATGACGAAAATTAGAATTTTTTGAAAGCATTTTCTTTACTTACATTTACATTACTTTTAAAAATATTGTGCTTCGAATTATCGTATACTCTTAAATGTTATTCTTGTTTTCATATACAATTTATAATATATTTAAATCAATTCTCATTAAATTTATTGCAAACTGCACATTTTTGTATTAAATCATAACATAATACCTAACAGGTGTAGTTGCGCCCGAACCGGAGCCTGCCCGCGATGGGGACGCGAGTTCGGCGCTCGGTGGCGTAGCGTGAGACACTAGCCACGCGTCTACTACCTGGCGCGTCGCCTTCCTGTGAACAGTAGGATTTATAAAGAGAATTAAAAAAATAACAATATATTTTAAAGACACCTTTTTTATTTTATTAATTAGGCAAAAGCTTATAACGTATATAATATATAGTATGTGAGGTTCAATTTGGAATTGCAATATGTAAATTTGTCATCATAAGCATATTAAAAATGATCTTCATTTTTCTGCTAAGAAATGTTAAATTATAAACCAGCACCAATTCTACCACTATCGTATCTCTATCATAGCACTATTATTTGTCGTCAAATTAAGTATTTGTGGCGCAAAACTCTGAGGTTAAACTAGTAATCCCCCCATGGCAAAGCCTAGCCTGGGGCTTATAAGTAAAGTAAGAGTAACAAACTTGGCTATATCGTTTTGGCAGTAATTTAAATATAATTGTTCCATAGTGTATTTTACAAAAAGTACACCAACATACTTAAATATAAGTCATAACAGAAACTTTGTTACTATAAGCTCAAATATATCTGTATATTACAAAGGCAAAATTATAAGTTAACATCACGAGAACTTTCCCAACGTATCCTAAAATTTAGCATTTTCTATTTTTTATATTACTGTAATACATGAGGAAATCTATACTTCTTGTTATATATTATATATATATATATATATATATATATATATATATATATATATATATATATATATATATATATATATATATATATATATATATATATATATATATATATATATATATATATATATATATATATACATACACTACCTTGCAGGGCAAAATTTGGCGTAACGTGTAATCATACAATGCACAGAATTTCAAATGATCAGTCAGATCACAGTAAAATACCAATGACTATTTATTGCAGCTATTGTTCAGTTAAAATGAATAAAGCAAAGCACACCAAATAAAACTAGGTTATATTATTAAATAAACAACAAGAGGAACTTAGAATTACAGTTTTATTACAAACCAACGTAATCCGTTGTATACTACTGCAAAGCTGAATTATCTAGTAGTGTTTAAATTTATTAAAGAGTTTACGAGATTGCCTTGTTAAGAGAAACGCTAAAGCTTGTTCAACTCATCTTCCTTATTGTTCTTCTAATAATATATTGTTTATTGTGTGTAAATGTGATTTACTAGTTCTAGGTTTATAGACTCTTGTGGTACGACTTCCAAGCCTTTTTATGAAATTTCTCGGAAATAAAGTCACACCCAGATAATATTTTTTTAAATTTAAATCGGGTGTATTCTAGAAAATAATACAAGTTTCATCAATATGGTTCAGTAGTTTTTGTATAAGAATTCTTATACAATACGTTCATGCAAGAGATTTTAGTAGAAACTTATTTAAAGTAAATTTAACCTTACTTCTTACTATTTGTACTTCATTTAAATGCAGAAATAAGTTAGTACAGGCGTATTTACGTTGAATGCCATGTGTATAATTTCATTTAAGCTGTAAATAATCGTTTAGAGAGAAAAGATCAATTATGTTTTCTTATTTCACATTAATGTCGTCACAAGCAGAGGTACGTCATTCAATTAAATGATCAAACCTAACCTTATGGGTTACGAGAAGGTACTTACACGCTTTGAACTCAAAGGTTTATAGTAATCGTTTCTTACATAAACATTTTGCTGTTCCAAATTAATGATGCCTTTCATGAAACCATTATAACTAAAACTAATTTCGTATAGGGTCTAGTTAAAAATTATTTCAGTAAATTCCGTTTATTTTTAAAATCTTTTATCGTTGATATGTTCTGCTACGATATTACTCGAAAGATTTGAACCCGAAAAAAAAACTGTAAGCGTATCAGATTATCAAGGAGGACAAAACCTTAAATATAATTTTCAACTTTTTGAATTCAACATGCAATAAAAGTACTAGAAATAAAAGTTTGAACAGCACACCTACTCTTGGAATAACATTGAACTGAAACAATAACACAATTTACAGATATGCTATAACATATTGCATCAAACATGAAATTCAATTTGTACGAGATGCTAACGAATGTTAAGGCGCAACCTTTGGGCAAACTACTGAATGCAAATATTTAGATTTTCATTCATTTATACGGACGCGTATAATATCTAAGCCTACTGTAGAAATAAATAAATTTAGTGAGGTGAAAATTTACATCTGTCTCGGAATCTAAGCACAGCTGGTACTAAAATTGTAAATAGAAACGGCAACTGTTGAATAAACCGAATAAATTCAAATTTAAAGTTAATTTAATTACGAAATGTTAAATGGGCACTAAAAAATTGCAGATAAGCTTTTGCTTAAATTATAAATTCTATGTAAAACATAACTATCGGGAAGGCACAGGTCGCTTTGGAATCTATCATCGAAACAAGTTGACATTGTTAGGGTTAGTTATTTGCATACAGTTTAGTTATCGATATACAGATATGTAGCAACCTAAAATCGCATATTGATTAATGAGATAGGGCGTAAATGAATTAAAGTGTCAATCACTCAAATTAGTGGATAGTAAAATTAATTCATTCTATTAAGGTGCAATAAACGAAGTTTAAATCTTTACAATGGCATTGCAACGTCATTCACCTGTTTTATTTATTTGGTAAATGTATTTAAAATAACATGACTTAAAACTTGAACGCATACATTTAAGATCTCTTTTTAAATCACACATTGTGTTATTTGCCTCCTTAACAAAAGTTGTTAAGTTCGGTAGCTTAGTCTATATTACCATATAATTACTAGTATAATATAGCTATAGCATGATGGTTTCTGTTATAATTTCAATGTGTCATGCATTTCCGTTTATATTACATCGTAAGGCTCTAACAGTTCATACAGGAAACGTCAAACAAAACGTTGTATATAATAGTTTCCGGTGTAAAAGCTAAGCAAATGCTTTGCATATTTTAGCATAATACTAGTTAGCGACCCTAGTTTATGTAGCGGAAGATTAGTAAACAAAGTTAAGAATTAAAAGAATTTAAGAAAATATAAAGACCGCGATTCCGTTGCTAACATTATAAATAAAGTAATAGTAATGTAAAACAAAAATATATAAGTTATTTAGAATACAATATTGGTCTTAGTATCAAAGATTATACAACAGGCGGCGTTATAGCTAAATAAGCGATCTCTTCTAGGCAACCTTTGGGTAGAGGAAAGATTTTTAATGGAATGGAATACAATCATTACACTGTTATGGGCATACTTTTTACAGGTCATCAATAAAATCAAAGAGTTGCACTACTTAACCCAATCTCTAAAACAGATTGGGCGGAAATTACTAAAGGGATTTTATCAGAAGAATTGAACAATGACACATATAAATAATAATATTTTTGGAAGAACTAACATAATATAGATATTTTGAATAACCAATGATAATACTATAATGAACCAACCAACCAATCATAACATAACTATAACAATGCCATAATATAACATAACTATAACAATGCCGCTCTAGTGAATGTTGGGTATAGTAATTTTTATTGATAGTCCCAAGGTGAAGGCGGCGATTCCCGTAATAATCATCAAATTGGTCAACACCTTTAATGTTTACATCGCCGCATAGAAACAAGCTTACACACTTAATTGCATACGTATATATATGCTACATAGAGTGATATACATATGTTTTAAATATTTATAGTAGATACTTCTATATGGTTGAATAATACAACATGTTTGCATCGAATTTTAAAGAGAAAGCAAGTTTTCATAAATTGTGGTTATTTTCTTTATATAATATTTATAAATACAATAGTACCTATATTAACTTCTAAGGCTTATAAATACAATAGTACCTATATTAACTTCTAAGGCCAACATATAGAAAATCAATTTAATATTAATGCAACAAACTTTTGAGATAATGAGTGGTGAAAGAATGGTAAAAAAGATATATGAAGCAAGGGTCAGTGGTAAGAGAGACTTCGGTGGACCCTCGTGAAGACAGTGTCAAAGATACTTAAGGATGATCACGTAATACGGACCCCCGAAGAGCTTGTAAGTAGAGCTTGATGAGAGTGAAGACGTAAAAGAGTTTTATAAAGATGGTTGAGTTTAGCAATCCGTTACCGCATTACGGATAAAACGAAAAGTTATGGGATCAAACGAGGATAAACAGCTAGTAGTAATATTCAATACTATTTTATATACTATAGTTGGACTATATATGAGTATTTTACTTATGTATATAATAGTGTAGGTTCATGTTCATATTAATATTTGTAACTTTGATTATATATATTAATATATCTTTATTTTAGAAAAATATATGCCTTTAAAAGAACATCAAACAGATTATATGAAACATTAATTTGTTTAAATTTAATTTAATATAAAAATGTCACATAAAATTAAAACAGACGCTACAATTTGGTTTTATGCTTTAAAATAAGTAGCGAAATGAAATGTCGCTTTTACGGCTTTTATCACACACAAGTGTATTAAGCTTGTAAAATAACGTAAAAATATCTGATAAAGTTAAGAATTTTCTAAACTTTAACAAAAACGTACGGTTGTTATTATATATTTCGCTTGTATAAAGAAGTATATATAAGTAAACTTCAACATTTATTAGCGGAGAGTCGATGTTTGAAGGAAACTTTCACCCTGGTTTGGACTATTAAGTACAAAACTATTTAGATTACCAAAATCTCTAGCAATATACCCAAAAAAAGAAAAGAAGTGATGAAAAGTGGGATTTTTAAGTTAGTAATTAATTAAGAAATCTTCGATTAAGGGTACCGTGTGGAGTGCTAATAGGCAATTTTTTTAAGATTATCATTTCGAGATATATAGTATCAGAAACTTACCTTAAGAAATAATCATGCACGAACTCCTGGTTTTCATCTAGCCAGGCCTCTGTGCGGGTACACTCCGCGTCGTAGCAGGTCGGCGCGGGCACGCCACCCGCGCCTCCCTGCGGCTCCTCTATGCTCCGCAGCTGTAGACCTGCAACAATGAAACAGAACGTTACTTCTACTATTTATAATACTACGATTATAGTTTTCAAAGTGTATTTGCTGTGATTAATACCTTATTATACAATACTTATGACACTTAAAATAAGAATAAAGAAAAAGCTGTGGTAAGAACAGCATTTGTCCTATAGTGAACATTGCCAGTAATCTTAAAAGTACGTCTTTTTTTATTTTATTGACATAGACAATAAATCTGATAGCATTCATCTCGAAATTAAAATATAAAAAATTGAATAGCTTTTATTATTATTATTTTAATGCAATACTCAAGGTAACGCCCATCAATGCGGTATGGATTATTTACATTTAAATGTATTTACATAAATAAACAACGTTTTGCTTTATAAATAACATTATAAATTAATTTATTACCTGACAAAAAGTCAACACTCAACCAAAAATCAAAACAGGATTTCAAAACATAAATTACATATTGAACTTCTCTCAAAATGTTTTCATTTTGCATGCATAATGAACATTTTGAGCCAAAAGTTATTTAGTTACCGCACAGTATTGGAAAACTAAATAATTAACGAGTGCAATCATTATAATATATTCCTCGTACCAAATATAATAACTTTTGTTTTTATTATACGCGTTTACTGTGTTCTTCTATTTGGCAGAAAGAATTTGTTCACCACTTTTCATTCGTTAAGCAAATATTTATACTAATGGTTTGGATATGGACAAAATAGAATTAACAACGTTTCATTACAAATGTAATATTCAAGATTTTTGAATATATATTTCATTGAGTAGATTTAAATATACATATTTAAACTTACAAGCCATTCAACTAGTTATATGTTACATTTATATAATGTGTCTAAAATGAATATATTAACTGTCATTATTTAGAATAATTAAGTCGATAATAACATAGTTTTAAAATAAATTGAAATAAAAGGCGTTTAATAGTAATTATAATAATCCTATACAGTGTTGGTAATATATTTAACAATATGCAAGTTACAGATAGAACTTACTTGGGATTTCAACAGACCAATAATCCAGCTCGTCGGAGTTAAGATTCATTATATTTTATGTGTTAACATATAGTAATACTAATTTTATGGAATAAATAATTAAAAAAGCTTAGTTATAAGCTTTTAATTTTTCAATTTCTATTAACATTTACTTATGTAAATGTCAACTAACTTCAGCGGATTTCTTTTGTAATTAAAACTTTAACGTTAAAGTCACTTGAGTGAAAGAGGTTTAATTAGCTGCACGACGTTTTATTTACATAGAAACTTTTTACAGAATATATATTAAAATCACAAGCAAAATGAGAGAAAAATATAAAATTAAATTATATTATGAACAAAAGTAATGCTTTTTAACAAATTTATACGAAATGCGACGCGAATAAAAACTTGAACGTACGTTAGAAGAACGAGCGTAATCTCAGGAAACGGAATCTTAAGTATGATGTCACTTGCAATCTTTTGAGTCTTTTGTCATTTATTATTAGTGTACTTTACTTTGAGATTTGATATTTTTACTTGAAAATCTAGAATATTACCAAGAATATTATACATACATATATATCTTTTGCACATTACAACAGAAAATTCATCATAAGTATAGAGTATATTTAGATTAATATGATTAAAATATTACGCTACCGACCTTTCAAAACGAATATGCTGGTTGAAAATATATCGTGAAACTTTGCAATTAAAGTTCCCATTATCAAGTAGTAAATTCCCATTCGCAATAAACAGTAGCATCTGCTCAGTCAACAAACCGATTAAGAACGCCATATTGTAATATCTCTTAATTGCAATAGACACGCTCTGATGGTTATCGACGATCGTATGCGATCCTAGTCGTAATTATACAAGCAAGCCACGTTTGCTTTCGCCTAATTGAAATTGACACGAGCTATTGCATGCAAATTCTCGTATACAAAGGCATTGTAGTTATGAGAATTAAGGCAGTTGTTGCTTTTATTGATTATTTTTTTAAGCTACTTATTTAGACACATACTTCTAAATACAATTTAACAAAGTAAGTAGTATTAGAAGCAAAGCATGCCATGGGCTTAGACATAAGACGATAGTTTTGACAATAAATATAAAAATATAACGTAAATATTAATATAACAGTTACAATCTAAACCATTCATGACTTACGAGTGCTTTGGAGCTTAAATTTTCTATTCAAAGTATAGATTATTGATACTACAAGTTATTTAAATATTGGGGTATAAATATAAAGGATAATCTGTTGTAAATTAATTAAAATTATAGTTAGTAAATTAACAAAATCTTGTCATAATTGAATTAAAACAAATTGTTTCACATATTTAGTATTTCCATTCATATTGGTGACGATATAAAATGTTGAAAGGTAAAATAAAAACTTGTTATTAAGCTTTAACACATATATAAACTTATACATAAAAACATAGCCGTTTAACATAAATATACGTTTAAAAAGAATGTTCATACAGACTTGTTCTGGATAGTTACAAGAAAAAATATATTTCTTTCTAACAAAAGGAAATAAAACTACTTTGATTTCAGTGAAATTGCATTTTTTTCTGCGCCTTTTGTCAGGTAATGTGATTTTGTATTCAACATATATATGTAGGTGGAAGGAATAAGTATTGGATTTATTTAATGGATGGAAGAAGAAGTAAGCATTAAGATGATGTACCCGGTGATCAAAGTCATAACCGTCATGTGTATACATTTCAATATAATTTTAACTCAATACTTATTTTTATTTATTAGGCATACATATATTTATTACAGCATAAATGAATATAACAATTGGACATATTTCTGGTTCACGATTAGTAACAAATTGTTAATAGAAATTCAATAAAAAAGAAATAAAATTCAACAATAAGCTAAGTTAAACATTTGCAACCCACGAATCATCTTTTCATGAACATATGGAAGTTAAACGAGATTCACTTTAGAGCCTCTGTTATGTAAATGGTAACTACTGTGACCCTCATCTCTGAGGGGTATGCAAACAACTCACTTCACTATCAGAATGCGTTGGACGTACGATAAGGACGGCGGATTCAACTATTTTTAATCAAAATACCCTGTCTGGAGTCTTACAAACGTTTATACAAGAAAATATATTAAAATTTATATTAAGTTTTCGAGTTAAATGTATAGACAAAATTATTAACTTTAAACAAATAAAGTTCTCAATTAAAAGGTCGTTTAAGAAACCTACTGATGTTTTCCTTTCAAATAAATTTAATCCTGTACTGAAAATCGAGTTTCGTAAGGTTTACTTTGGCATAACTAATGTATTTTCAAATGTATTTTCATCCTTTTATCGCATTAAGTATGTAAATCAAATTATTCAATAAAGGCTTAGTACTGATTTAGTCTATCGATTATTTGTTTAATCCCTAAATTTGTAATGGAATTTGAGACAAGCTACGAATGATTTTAAGATTTAATTGTCAACTCAATTATATAATTTAGGTCGTTTGAACTGTAAATGAAAAATTTATATACATATATGTATGTGTGTGTGTGTGTGTGTGTGTGTGTGTGTGTGTGTGTGTGTGTGTGTGTGTGTGTGTGCGTACGTGTGTAAGGGACATTTACATCGGAAGTAAAGATTGCGAATCTCCTCTGTTGGAACACATACAAATATTATGTTCAAGACACAATGAAAATCACTGCCATGAACACAAGGTTTCCTTTTAGTATATTACTAATAGCACTTACTATTTGTCGGATACATAAAACGGAGTTTTAAGAGTATCGCAACTTTGGAATATGAAAACTAGATTCATATTGCATCCTCGCATACAATAAAAGAGGCTAGCCAACGAGTCGACACTTTTATTGCTGTTAATATTACTGTTTTGTGTTTTATGAACTTCCATAAAAAGTGACAATGCAATTTTACAAAAGCGACGACAAAGTCAATCGCCAATTGTATTGTTGCGATTTAAAAAAAGTTCTTCAGGCCCTTGCCAAAGTACCTTGTCGCCGAAACAAAACTTACTAAGTCAGACTGCAGACGCAAAATTACTCTTGAAGTTCACTACACTCGGTTATTTGCAAAACTTGGCTTGATTTCCCTATTCCACTTACACAATCAACTTATATATTTTAAATATTATTCAATTATGAAATTCCATTAAAACAATAGTATTATGTAACTAAATTAATATATATTTGTCGTACCTGCTCTCTCTTCTGTGAACTACTTTAATAAAGGTAAAAAGGTCGGGCCCTATTTAAGACATACAAGCATTGTTTTTCCTAAAATTCTAACTAATTTCGGCCAAACCGCAATAACATACATTCTTGTTCGTCTTTATAACACCAGTATGTAACTATATTAGAAGAAATTAAGTCGTTCGACGTGTTCAAACACCGGCTACCTCACTAAATAACAATAACGAAAAGGCCTGTCTGAAAATAATCTTAAATTTCAAAACGTAATAATCTTTGAATTACGTACTATGTTATATTTTTTCATTATTGAAAATGTATTCTATGACTAACTATAGACAGGGTAAGCAAAAGAAACCTTGCGTTAAAACTCTGCGTTCCCCGCTTTCCGCCTTACAAGACATTGCGGAAGTCATCAACGACTATATGGTGATTTTCCTTTGTATACATTTTCTCAGGTACTAAGTGATATGTGTTTATGAGAATAAACATGATTGTAATATTCATTAAACAATGTTATTGTATGATAAATTTACTGCTAAGTAATATGTGTAAAGGAAATATCAGCGTCTTTAAATAATCGAGCAAATTATCGGCTGACACTGAAGGAAATATAATCCCTCTTATGACCTTCGTCCAGGCGTCCACGTGTTTCTTCTTAGCATATATTCTGTTTACTGTATGAAGACATTCTTTTATTAAAATCAGTTTCCGTCTCGTTTTCATTAAAAATAATTGTGATACTGTAACTTACTCATTTACGTCACAACGATTATTACTACAAGGACGCTTTTACTGCAATAATAATTATATACATATTTTTTATATACAATAATAAAAAAGCAGATATTATGAAGCGTTTTTGTTGGACTGGCTCTTTGTAGACGCAACATAAACTGCGTTTATGACATTGACGCAAGCGAACAGCTTGTCTGTTCCGCCCGTCATTGACGTTGCCAACTATATACAGAAGACGGAGATGTACGCGTCATATACATTTTTAGTAGAAAAATAGTAACGAATGAATGAATATTTTCTAAAGTAAATATTCAATTCGGTAACTTATATATTATTAAGCTTTTATCAGTAGGTTATAAAACTGTAATTAAATGAAGTACACCGTGAACGAGGACACGTTCAAATTTGCTCTTAATAATATATCACTCACTTTCACTTCCTGCAAAATGAGATCAAACACGTTTTTGTAAAGAAATCATAGGTGTACCGAAACACTTGTCATGTCGGGCTCAGCGAAAATGGTAAGAAGATTAATTTACCAAATGTTGTAAAGGCTAGTTGATGTTTGTCAAAGATTTATTAGAAATCGATTTAACAAGGGATCCTAAATATGTTTTAGATTAATGTGCGGTCTTGAGAATCGGCAACAGCGCTTTCAGTCCATTAATTATTGGAAAGCTTTAAAGCTAACAACAGTAACAGTATTTAAGTGAAGAGGTTATCGATTCAAAGACTATTGGCCAGATAATTTCATGCCCAAATATACGGCCTCGTAAATCGGAGCTTGTTTTTATAAGCTATAAAACTCTGTTCAATATTTAGGAGGAAATTAAATTTATATACCACATTGAATACCGAGCTCGAGGAACGAAGTTAAAAGCAACTAAGTATTTCAGCTATTGTGATTGAGCACTAAACAAGTATCATTAAACAACCTCTATAAATATACAAAATTAAATTCAAAATATTTTTTCTGAGTTCATTAAAAATTACCACATGAAGGTTTATTTCAAATCAAATTTCTGAAAAATATGGCAATATATAAGGTTAAGGTGAAAAGTCATTGAAACAACGACTAGTAGATTGTAGCTGGAACTACAGAAAACATTTTTATGAACTATTTGTTTTGAAAAATTTTAGTTGTAACTTAGCGTTCGAGCTCGTAGAAGTAGATATTTTATATAAGTGCAGTGCAAAATAGAGTTTGTTTTAGCGAAATAACATTGGTCGAGCGAGAATAAGCAAGTTAATGTAACTCTCAGAAAGTGATCGCACAATCAGAGAAGTTTGTTACTCTTTTACAATCCAATCAAGGAACATTATTATTAACATTTTTCAAAAATATTTTAAATTGTAAACACTGCACTGTTACTCTCAATTAAGATTGATATAATTTTCTCAAAATTGCCCAAGCAAATTACTCGCCAAGTTTAAATTGTTTGCAACAAACTACTCAGGCTTTGTACGTACTTTGCCATATAAATTGAATCCATTAGCTAATAGAAGTTAAATTTTAATAATATTTATATTGGGCTCATTGATAAAAGTTGTTTAATTTAAAGTAATTTAAAAAACCAAGACCGATAACTAAACTGTACCTACATATAAGCACTGACTACAAACAAATACTAAAAAATACCCAAAATTTAGTACAAAATTGATAAAAAAATAAATAATGAAATTTAGTATTTAAAGTCTCTTAGTCTTGTACGCGGTTTCAGCCAAATTCGTAGATTAACTAAACCAATTGGCATAAAATTTGTATTTTTAGCCGCCTTCAAACTATGATCTACGGTACAAATCAATAATACTCGAATTCATTCGAAATAAGCATAAGATATATACGTAACAAATACAAAGAAAAACCTAAAGTAAAATTTTCCAACTCCTCCAGGCTCTTAGAAGTCGGTTAGAAATATAAAAATTAAATAAGCTAGGCAAAAATGTATCACAGTATAAAATAAGTAAATTGTCGTCATTTTATTACATATGGCAAGCAGCAACTTCATAAACATTAAACATTACAATTCATTGTTTGTTATAAAAAATAATATATACTATAGTGACATAAGTAATAAGATTTAACATTAAAAAGATACAAGAGACAAAATCAACTATATTAGGGTCTACTGAGTCAGTTTTATGGGTAAATGTAATACAAGATTTTTTTATTAGCCTAAATATCTAGCAAGACTTGTAATCAGCTGCTATAAAACGTCTTTCAAAATTTATATCCCAAATAAACGGCAAATAGTGTTATGGGTAATAAATATTACGATATAGGAAGCAACGAGCTACACTAAGGTAATAAATGCACTATCGATTACGATTTTATAACACAGATAGGCCCACGTATAACGGCGACTCTGAAGTAGATACCAATTTGTATATTAAATTGAATTGAAAATCAAAGCCTAAAATCGTTAAGAGGGAAAACGTAAGATTAAAGAATCTTATTAATGAATTTAATTAGCCTTTTACATTGATTTCAAAAATTGTATTTTATTTTATATAAACAGGTTTGTTTTGTACATGTTTTTTGTTTGCCCCAAGTTTATTATTAATTATAATTTTGAACCGTAGTATAGTAACAATTTTGGGTCTACAGTTAATAATAGTAATAAAAGATTTAAATATATAAGTAACAACCAATTTACCTTAGTCTTGTATCTCATTAAAAAGCTATAACAAGTTAATTCCTGACACAGTTAGTCCAGCGTTATGTAGGCTTTCCACTAACCCAGACTAATCGAGTGTTATAAGCACTACACATGCACCGATAACGATAGCTGAACACTTCAACTGGATCGATATACATATTACTTGTAAACCGTTGAATAGGAGAGAAGATAAAAGGATTAGTATGTATCGATTTATTAGTACTCCAAAGGCTTATAGTTTTGTAGCAAAATGATTTTAGGTCAAATATATGTATTATAAATTGGTTTCCTACTTGTTCGTATAATTACATATCAACATAGTTTGTTTAAACTCTGCTGGCTTTAATTAAAAATTTGGATTTTGTTTAATATTATATTAATATTTGTATATATCTATACAAGTATAGGCTATCTAGCCTATATCACATTACATCGTTAGGTTATATTACAACACATTAATTATTTCGTGAGATATACTCCACTGTACCTGCAGTCAGAGTTACCTTGGGTGCTTATTGTGTGTTATATATTATAGCTCTTAGTTATTTTTCATTTGACCACGCCAGTGAAGTATCGTGTAAATGTTTTAACATATTTAAATTTTGCCTAAAGCATTTGAAGAGAAAAAAAAAAATGTAAACAATATTTTGTATATAAAATGAACTGTAAATAATGAGCTATGATGCATTACTATCAGTAGCATTTATAAAGTAACATGTCATATGATTTAGACGAGGCAATTGTTCATGAAACAATCTCTATTAGATAATTGTTTGATTGATTGTGTCTGTTTTACAGAGTTCCATAAAGAAACAGGTCAAGAAGTAATTTCCTGGTTCTACCCAGCTTAGTTTCAGCTAGTTGGCACCGCTATATGGGAACGTTATTTTTACGAGACCTATATGGATGTTAATATTACAAAAATTTAAAAGATTTAAAAAATATATATTATTATTATTTAAGAACGTAGTCCGCCTTAGGAATATGTCATGTCTTGGCTGAGTCTTGATTCATAACCTAAAGTCATCACGCGAAAACTGCGCACTTTTTACGCAGCTATTTCTACGTCACGTCATAAAAAATATTTACCAAACCTTAAGTACTCCTGTTTCGTTTGAATCAAGGAAAAGGAAATATGATTTAATGCCATACACCAGCTAAATAATAACTTGTACAAAACGTCGAGACGGGCAATAATTCAAGCTTGATTACCAATAACAGTTAGATAACTGTTGCATGTTAAAACCCAATAATTATTCACTAATAATTTATCTTTAATTATGATTGTAAATTTTTAAACGCCAATTAACACAGTATGTATAAATTCAGGTTCCACCTTTTTAAATGTTTTAATTTCACTTAACTCTGTTTAATTATATTATTTAAGTTCATATATTATGTACAATATAAATTGCCCAATACAATAAATTATCAAAATAAGTACTGCACAAGCAAATGCAGGAACCGAATCACAAAAAAACTACCATTGTATTAAAACACGTTTTTGAAATAACATTTTTAGTATTCATAAAGATAAAGTATTTATTGGTAACAAATTCAATAATAGTCTCGTAATATGTCGATTATAATACTATAATAGATTTCTCATATAATGGGTCCGTCCTGTGACTATAAAATTAATATATTCTGTGAGTATAATATCATACATAAAAGAATCGTGTAAAAGAAGATTTACAGTTTAATAAATCACGATAAAGCAACGTACAAAGATTTTATTAACATCAATGATATAGGTGAAGGTAAATGGTTAGTGCAGACTGCAGAATTACTAATAAATAAATAAATAACTCGTAATTTCACTGAATTATAAATTGATTTCCCAAGTATATAAACACGCTTTATTATTATTTGTATACGACACATGTTACATTAATTGACTTTGTACATAATAAGTTTAAAAAAAAAAAGTGATAAGAAATATTATTAATTTTTATTTAACACAAATTCAAAGAAGCTCAGCCATATTAGTGACATGACAAAAAGTAATATGTCAGAATCGATTAAATTAAAAGTGTAATCGTTTAAAAGTATACAAAAAAGATTCGATAATTAAAACCATTGCTTATTTTAAAACATGCATTGCAAATTACTTTCGTTTTGACTTTGCTTTTTTTACTAAAATACCGTTAAAAAAATTAAAGTAAATTAAAATTGTTAAATGCTTTATAGAAAGAAAATCAAATTTTTATTAATTTATCTTGTCATATCTTAATTGAGTATAATAAAAGGATTTATATACTATGAAAAAAATATATCGATATAAAAATAATAATAACATTAGGTTACTCAATATCATGTTGTAGTCAAAATATAATGGACCAAACGATCAAACTGTATTTCTATTCCGTTTATAAAATATCGAACCCCATGTCAGATTTCTTTTCAAAGCCCAGACAGGTGATAGCGACATTGGACGGTACTATATATATCAAAGTTAACTAAACATACAAATCACTGTCATAATATATTAACATATAAAAACATTAATACCAAACCCAAACGATCTATGTTTCTATATGAATATTATAAAACTAAAGACTTCATTTAAAGAACTAAGTAATCTCACGTGTCTAATACTGGTTCCTATTCATTTATCGAGGAAGGTTAAGGAAAGAAGGCTATGTCACATTACGTTAATGGTTTCAATGTAACGCTTTGTACCTGCCGCCGGAGTCACCTCGAGCACGAAAATGTGTCATACAAAACTACAGTACCGTCAAAATACTTGTAAATAATATATATTATATGGAAATACTACTTTTAAAAATATTATATATTGTTTAATTATTAGGCCTTTTTAACAAAAAAATCTGCGAGATGGAAATTCTTCAATACCAATAAAATATTAATATGAAAAGTCTAGAACATCTCATGAGATGCTCTAAATTTTAAATGAAACCTAAGTTCTCGCGTCGAAGTTGCAGGTACCAGCTAGTCTTAAATATACTAAAAATAGTCATAACACGCAGATGCAAAATGTTCTAATATTAGCTTTCGCTTATCGTGTTACCACCTCGTGTTTGAGTATTCAATTCGAAGATTGAGTGAATAACTTTTACGTTGACCCGTGGAAGATTCCTCAAGCGTTAAAATTACTTACGAATTATTACATCAAATATCTTTGGTCCTGTTTCTTGGGGCCTCTAATTCTTACATTTAAATAAACTGAGTGTAATTTATTATTTTCTAGATTGTTTTACAAATCGCCCAAAAATATGAAATTCGTAATTTTTTTAATTGTAAATAAAGCTGGTATTAATAGTTTATACTTAATTATAATACATTGAATCATCAAAGCACTTGTCGTAATCAACAGATTAGCACTCAATTATTACTATTATATTTAGTATGAAAACAATTATATTGACAATAATTAAAGCATTACAGTACAATTGATTGTGTATACACATAGTTAATTGGGTTTGGATAATTAACACATGTACATTAGCTAAACTCTATATCTCACTCTTTACATAGTTAAAAGTTTTTAATTTAATTGTATTTTTATTAATATAGCCAATCAATAATATAAAAAAATCAAGAAAAAAGTTACTTTTAATTTCTACCACATTTTAAATATTTACTTTAATTTGGAAAAGTAATTTGCAAAGCATTAAGATTTAAAAAATATAAATAAGCATGCTTCATTTTGACGCTAAAAATAACTGAAAGATGTACTATAATTGGCAATATCGTTAAAAAAATCACACATAGACGTAACCTTCAAAAAAATTTCAGTTATAGACCAACATATACATATAAATCAAAATAAACGACTCGTTAACCATAATAAACAAGCAAGCTTTTTATAGAGCAACATAAATAAATTGCAAGCTAACGCTAATAAACTGTATATTATAGTCTAATTACAACAATATACATAGTATAATATAAAATATATTTAAACGTATGTATGTCTATATACGTACTTTTCTTGTGATGGAGACATGATCCGTGGAGGCGACACATGCTCGCCGTCTGCCCCATGCGGGCGCTACCGCGTGCACGACTCCATCCGTCGACTTACACTTACACTAACTACATAGCCACTTCATTAACTCTTCATTCACACGGCACTACACGATTTATATTTTTTATTGTTTGACATCGCTTGCGATACTAGCTATTAAATATTCATTTAACTTCATGTAAACAAACCTGTTGATTATCAGCCAAAATTTTTATATACATATGTCGGAATACATTCATATGGAATTATTTCTAATTAATATTATTTCATATATATATTTCAAATAATACAAAAATTTTAGTAATAGCGCTATAATACACACACAGCACAGTAAAATTTGTTAAAGTCGAGGATAATAGCTGACATTATCAACCGCAAAATTCACTTTGCGTCTAACAACAGGCATCAGTTATGCAGATTTTAATCTTCTTAGAAGCAAATGCGCGGTCGGTACCTACTAACTATACTAAGTAAGGCAAGACTCATACTACTACTAACTAACTTTAAAGTCTGTATTTAAACATTTTCTACCAAAAAAAATTGTAGTTACAACGAGATATGAGATCAAATATAAGTACCATTCATACTATTACTCCTTATAATATTATTTAATTTACAAGTTCAAATATTAGCAAATAAATTTACATAAGAAACGCCTTTTATGCAAATTACAAATGACAAATTAAGATCTGTATCTTTATCTAATTAAGAATGATATACATAAGTAATTATAATAAAACTGTAATTGAATTAAATTCGCTATATATAGGTAATATTTAAACATTTCAAGATATTTTTATAAACCGTGATATTTAAATTTCGATATTATATTTTAAATGTTTCCACTGTCTGTCTGTCTGATTTGCTGCCTGATGCTACTGGATGTATGTAATATATTTTGGAGCCTGATTAGGGACGACTTAATGTGAAATCCTATTAAAATTGTGCATTCTATAGTAGTTGCTACTATTGCGCCTTAAGGATAGTTAGTCAAAATCATAAACACTTTCATAAAACTTCTTCTTAAATCTGGTGTGGAACCCTAGCAGCTAAACTAAACTATACGAGTCATGCACATAGCATATACCTAGCATAAGAATTTTTGTCCAGCGTGATGAGTATTCTCATATGAAACATATTATTAATTTCAAATCATTTACATAATAATTATCGTCATTCTATCCGTGCAATAAAAGTCTCGTATTTTCCTTTTGAGACACGATACGTTAAAATTTCTATTATAAGGCCAATTTTCTAAGGTCTACTATAATACAATAGGCATACTGTGCAAGTTCATTATTATTTAAGTGCCACTGAAAATTTCCTAATTAAAATTTCGACGTAGATATAATAATAAATTATACAAAGCATATTTGTTCATACTTTAATCATGAAATACCAAATTCATTTCACGCGTTAATTTCAAAAGGCACGCATTCTGGTTTTAAATATTCCATCTGTTTGTAAAGCTCGCACTTTGGAAGAGTAGGTTATATAAACGTACATAAATTTCTTTTGCTTAGCAACCGTTATAAGGCTCTGTCATTTCTGGAATAATACAAAATGGAGTGGATAGAATTAATTACATTAAATATAATGTAAGCGCTCTGGTTTTTGCTCTGGTGTAAATATGCTTTACATTTCGCGGTTTAAAAAGGCAATGAAAAACAATCTTGTATTTTTTAAATGTTCATAATTAGATGATGTAACTTAGACGTAAGTGAGTATAATCAAAATTTATGGCCAGAGATCCTATTATATATATACTAGTCATTTTACTATTTGTCGCTAGGGATAACTTTAGAAATGGTGAGACAGTCACTATCAAATTTGCAGACCAGAGGCCTTAGCCAAAAACCAAACGCTCCGTATCTATTCCATAAAGCGCTTCAGCAATAAAAATTATAGATATCGCTAACTTGGTAGCCAACAACACATGTCAACATCAAACGCTTGATCTACAGTGTCAATAGAGGACATCGATCACATTGTCTGTGTTTGGCGTTTTTTGAAACGTCAAGTGAAGACTGTAACGTCACATGTTTCAATGTTGCATGTGTAAGAATTTAATGTTAAACTAATTTGATTAAAACAGATTAAAAATATACACTTCTTAAACAAATATTAATAGAAATAAAAAATATAAATTTAAGTATATGTTACAAAACGTAGATAATAGTAAAGTAAGATAATTAAAATTATTAAACGATGTGTTCAAAATTATTAATGTTGAAAAATAAAACGAAAATAATAAAATTTCGTAATATAATCGTAAAATTTATTACGTAATTATTAATTAATAATCGATTCACTTAATAACTTCCTAATTAACTTATAAATTTGCAATTATTAAGGTGAAAACTTATTTTTCCATAAATTTTTAGCGTTTTCTGCAGGGTTTAGTACTTCGATAGGTGAGCGTTGATAATTAACACTGCGATTGTCAAAATGTGCAACATGGCTGTCAATTATCGATTGACACTGACGAAACGATAAAATTTCTCGTTTTACGCCAACGCTTCGTTGACGTTATATTTTTGGCTACGATCTTTCTATTCGTTGTCTTAGATCACGTGACTTATCGTTTAGTCCATACATATTGTCAGCGTAAACGATTGTCAAGTGGCGTCTTGGCTAAGGCCTCAGATCTCGGGACTAACCGCAAATACTATCTCCAAGTTAAATCGACAAGAGCAACCAACTATTTATTAATAAAGTGTGACAAAATTCATTTATATATTCGTTTAATAATCTTCTGACTTGAACTTAGTAAAATAACTGACTGAATGAAATATTAATGTTACAAAAGGGATTAAATGTATTTATAGTTTAAGTAGAATAAGTCCGTTCTCTCTGACTACCCCGCTAGGGATAGAGCGTGAAGTTATGTATGTATGTAATAAGTCATGCAAGTATACTATCATTAAAGTGAACGATAACATTTTATTAATGGAAAACATCCAGATATATTCTTACAAATATTTACGAGTCAATACGCTTTGATAAATTGGTACGTCAATAGAAACGGTGAAAGTAACCGAATAGATTGATGACGAGTACAAAACAAATGTCACTGATTAATAGTTATGTGTACTCGTTTTGAATGTCACTCATGAATGGAGGCTGTAGTAAATCATTGTCGGTCGATGTCAAGTTTGTGGTAACAAACACCGTGTCACTGAACTGTTCTTGACCTTGTCACGGACACAACAAAACTGGTCTAAGTCAATTTTGTTTCAACGAATATATATATATATATATATATATATATATATATATATATATATATATATATATATATATATATATATATATATATATATATATATATATATATATATATATATATATATATATATATTTGCTGTGTGCAAGTAAATAATTACAGTGTTTATACTTACTTAATTTTACGTAATTCTAGAATTTTCGAACGATAAATATAGTTATTTGGAGTGGAAAATTTATGAAAATAACTGAATTTAATTCAGGACGCTTATATTTAGTAATAAAAGCCCTAATTCTAAGTCTAGACTGTAAATACAACACTGATTTTTTACTTTTGTATAGAACAGCTATGTGAGTAATTTTATTTGAATTGATGTCACCTAATTTGTCTACTGTCTTGTTGAAAGCGATCCTACCTCAGAAGCAATATATAACTATTGATACAGGTTACGCTTAAGTTCCTTTAATATCTTAAATGGTTATTCTTCATACTTTTTTTTCTACTTCACACAATTTCCGCAGGCATAAGAAATATATTAGTTTGAGACATTCGAAATACTACGAGTTAAGTGGTGGACCTTATCCAAGTAGAATCGAATCCAAAACCGTCATATTTACTATTAGTTGCTATTCCGCAGCATAATGTTTTAACAATGCATATTACGTTCTATATTATTGTTGAAAAAAAAAATACAACATAATATGTACCATGTAAATTGTAATTTAATAAAATTCATAAAATTGTTAAAAACAAAAAAATATTAAAGAAATCAATGAGTTTGCGTTGTCCCTAAGTTTTGTTAATTTCAATTAGGTACTTTTCAGTTTAAATACAACAATTCAATTATAAAATGCAATACCGAGAAGCTATTGGCGGCAAGAATTTTATTTACAGCTTTTTTATACAACTACGTGCTACTTATGTATACCTTGTAAGTCAGAATTAAAATGTTTAAAATTCTAAAGCAACCTATAAAATATAAATTACATTTAAGTGTATATTTTTATTTATTATTGTTTCAAGATGTATGTACAAAAAGTACACTCACACAATTATTTTATTTTAAAATAAAATGTTGTAAGTAAATAGAGAAAAAATGTTTAAATATATGTATATAAAATGAAAAAGGTCGATTTACTGACTTTCATGTCGACCTCAATATATAAAATCGAATACGTTTCAAGAACTAAAGTAATTTATCTGATGGGGTACGAGAATTAAGGTTACTCCTGGAGGCTTTGAATGATAAATTGGATAGTACAATTTTTCTCCTTAAAATTCGTCATTTGTTATTTATGTAGAAACTAACTTGCTAGACTTTTGTTAGAAATGTAAAAATAAATCTCTATTATGTTAAAAATGATTATTAATTCTATTAAGAGCAAAGAACACTGTGTTAAACTTGTGAAATTTATTTTGTATTTATGTTTTAAACAAAAAAAAAATGTTTTTACCTTTAATTGATTGGTGATTCGTATACAAAGCTTATGCAACGATTGCTTACAATATTTTACAAGTGGCAATATATAAATAGCGTCTACAGTACAGGGCGTTTAGGACGGACCGAACATTTGACACAGTGCGCGTGGGCAAGACGCTAAACTGCTATTAAGAACGACTGCAACACAAATTGTAATTAATGACTACAGAGGTCGAAACCTCAGATCAGAGAATTTAGAGGTGACATCGACTAGTTTTTGTTTCTATTTGTATTTTATACAAAGATGGTTTATTTTAGTGTATTTTAATCGTTTGGTAAGACTAAGTAAACACCTACAACCACACACACAAGCTAAATGCCTCGTTTCTTTTTCACACACGTGTGAAATAAAAACGAGGCATTTAACTTGTCTTGGACAAACTTATAAGAGTTTGTCGACGACCTAAACGACGACGACATCAGTGCCAAGTCAAATCAATGTAACAAGGCGTTAAGTTATTGCGCTTAAAGCTTGTGTGGAGGCTTATCAAAGTCTTGCCAAAAATGTACTTATATTTATAAATTTTCGTGCAAGTGCAAAATCATTTAATTAAAAAATATGCCGCAAAAAATAAAAAAATAAAAACTAAAATAATATCACAAGCAAACGTAGAAAACGTATGACTGTCACAATTGTCGTGTAACATCGTAAAATACTAGTGAAGCGTCCTCACTACGCCCTATATGGGGTCAAAGCAACTACCACTATGAACTGAGCCCGCTTTACGACCGCAACTGAGCTCAGTATCACTCAAATTAGGAAATAGTTTCTGTTTGTAATTTTTTTCACAGAATTTATGACTTAAGTTGATTTCGTACTACTCTTGTATATGGGTCCAATTTTAATTAAGTTTCAGCTGTATATGTTAGCTTATTTAAATTAACGTATAATAATCGAACAAATTTTATAGTTTAGAATAGATTTTCTAAAATATATTAGGATTTTTCAAAGAAATACAACAAACCAAAAATGTGTTTGGAAAGACATTATGAAAAATGACATGAACTTAACTCGTCTTCAACCTCAATTCAACTCTATTAATATAAATTATTAAAACTGCGTAAGACATTCTTGAACAAGTATATCGCCAAAACGCAAAATCTAAAATCACCAATTTACAAAAAGTCAATGAGAATTGAGTAACAATTATAAAAGTTTTAAGACACATACGTTATATGATATAATTTTTGTATATCTAGTATACATTGTTTATTTACATATACAGAGGACATTCTTTATTGACTATGTAAACAGGTGTGTTTAATATAAAGATAAATTAATTTCTCATAAAGTGACAATATTTATTTTATGATATTGAATATGACTTCTTTGCCTTTGTTTTGGCTTATCAAGTATTGCGTTTGAAAATTCTAAATCCATTAAATAAGAAAGCATTTATTTTAATTCATTATTAGAGAAATTAATTTTAGAATAGAGGTCGATCTACAGTATAGAATGTGTATCTAGTTTACACCAGTGTTATGTAGATATTTCTAACATTAACCTTTCGTTATATAGAAACCTGAAGCCATGTATGTACTACACTGTGTGGGATTTGAAATAATGAGATTTATATGAACTTTATAGTGATTCTTACTTCTAGAACACTAAGTTCGTGTAAAGTAAACATACGTTACTAAATAGATTATATTATGCTGTATTATAATGGATCATCCCACAGTTGAATGTGCTTAGCTACATTAATATGACAAAAAACTCGATAAGTATTTTCTAAGCTATACGTATATACTTGTATGATAAATACTACTATTGTCTTTTGTATTATAGCCAGGACCCTTGATACTCTGTTCTCCGCTTTCTCTCAAACCCGTACAAAAGCCAGGGTGAGGCCCAGGCAAGGCAGCGATTTGCTCGAGAAAACCTTATTCCACAAAAAATAACTCATTATCCTAATCACCGCGTTATAGTTGTCTCGTTTACAGTCAGACACTATGCCACTGTACTACGACGGCTTCATTTAAATTCATTAGATCCATTTTATGTAAATTTTCACTGTATACAAGATTTACACTAGACGGCGACTTTAAACTGATATACACATACAATATATCTTTACACGATTACATATACATAACTCAATAATGACGAGAATTATAATGGAAGCGGTAATTCCTTCCTTTGGTGCAGTATGCAATGGCTCCCTCAAGGCGACAAGGCAACGCAATCTCAGCTGCCAGTTAAGAATATTAAGCACCTGTAATGTATTCATCTGGGAAAAATCGTGATCCGCCCGCCCCAGGTAGGTACACCGCTCGAATAGAATATTAACCAAAATATCAAAGACCGCAAATCTATTTCGCTCTTATTATTCCTTTTACGTTACGTATTTTTTTGATTAATTGAACGTATTGTGATTTTGTTTAGATCTTTATAGCTGTGAGTTGTGAAATGACATAGAAACAAATGTTTTGATATTTGAATATATTAAAGTTATAAATATATTTTCGTTAATTAATTAGCACAAAGTTAACATGGTTAAAGGCTAAGAGACCAATCAGGTACATTGTTATACTCTTGTATTTATTATTAATAATTATTTTGATATTTCAACACTATGCGTACCTAGAGGAAATTCTTTAAAACTTAATTATTTGTATTATTATTCCGTCTGAACATTATAAATATAATGTAGATATAGGCTTTATGCCTCACGTTTAAGCCACTTTTGAAAGGTAATGGACTGGTTTGCTTTTTATGGAACTAGTTTTTGCTTAGCTATCCGAAGACTGTTTGAGATTAAATTTGGCTGTGTTCTTATTAGGGTATAGAATTTTATATCTTATTACAGCCTAGATACAATGTAAATATAAAAAATGTAAATTATTATTAAACATAAGTAAAAACGAAATATACAGAGTACCGACGTGATAAATCTCTTCATAATCTCCACAGCGAAATGTGGATAAAATATTAGTTTACAAGTCTACACGTCATGCATAAACTAACATAAATTCCTTCATGGCGCCAGTGGCAATAAATTTTACCAGTCAAAGCATTAAAATCTCGTTAAAACACTATCTAGCATCGAAGGTCCCCTGCCCAGTAGTTACTATTAGATTCTCGACATGAAACAACCGACAACGCGGGATGGGCGCTCGTCATTGCCGAAGCGCAACAAGTGAACTCAGAGAATCGCTAAACTAATCGTGTGACTAATCGCAAAAAAGTAAAAGTTGGAACTTAGAGCTATGAGTCAACAGCCCGTTGCATTTTGTAAACAGAAGCGATCCTGTCGTAGTTTTCATTCATTAAAATACAAAAAAATGTGAGACACAAAAAATCCTTTATTTTTCTATATTAATTTTAAAAATAATATTCAAATTTTTAAGTTTGTTTTCAAGCAACACTTTACAGTAGCCTCTCATTTTCTAGTAAAGAACCTTTTTTTATAATAAAACCTGTAATATGACTTTCTTTTTTCACTCTTAGAGAAAATTCTATGAACATTGACAGTGTAAATGTTAAATATAGACATATGATCCCTTAACACTAACAATTTGCTACCGAGTGTCATAAATAACAAGTTATTTATGTAATTTTATCATTGGGGTAGAACAAGAAATGGAATTCTAGGCGTAATCATATTTTAAGACCCGTTTAAAAAACAAAAACCAGAAAAATTGTATATTTACAATTTGTTAAGGAATTGTATAAAGTAGTTTTGGTTTCAATGACCCAGACGGTGTAGTTAGACTATATTTTAAAGCAATTAGAATTAATTTAAATATCAAAACATGTATATGTCCTCCAATATTACGCTTCAGAATCTGCTGTGTGCTGGGAAATAGCCCGATGACTCATAAGATGTTGGTTACACGATTGACTACAAGTTTTTTTTATTAACCTGTCTCTCCTATAACGGATAAAACATACTACCTGTTTCAATTGATCATTCGTTAAATGAACTGAGGAAAAAGTAAAACTTGAAAAGCATCCTTGAGTCTGTAGGCCTTTCAAATAATCGATGTCATCGTCGATACAATTTATGAATACAATAAACAATGACGATCATGTTTGGATAGCGCCTTATGTGACGTATAAAATTTGTATATTAGAAACGACTGGCATGTGGCGCTCATGGGCATGCTTTCTTTTATTGTTTTTTTTTGTACGAGATATATACATATATGTAAATAATCATAACAATATGATTTAGAAAATCAAAACAATAATATAAAAAACTATTAGTACTATATGTTGTAGTACATATGTAATAGCGACATTAATAAAGTATCAACATTAATAATTTCATATAACGAACTAGTCTAGAGATGATCGTGACAACAAATCGTTCGTTCTGGTATAACACAACGGAATGTTGTCGCAAGGTCGGGTACGTTCATCAACCGAGATTGATCTGAGATTTTCATGATTCATCCACTCGTTATAATATACTAAATATTAACAATATCAATAAGTATTAAAATATAGTACTCGCGTATAAACCTTTTAAGGCAAATACGTACATTATTATTTCTTAAACCAAAATTTATTTTATTTAATTTAATATATATATATATATATATATATATATATATATATATATATATATATATATATATATATATATATATATATATATATATATATATATATATATATATATATATATATATATATATATATATATATATATATATATATATATATATATATATATATATATATATATATATATGATATTATATAAAGTTTATCAATTAAACTCAATACAGTTGCTATGTTTGGTACGCGTTATGAGGAATAAAACAAACTATTATTGTTTAAAGAAGAATAAAATTATCGAAGAATAAGATAACTGACTTAAGTTAGTCCAACAATATTAAAGAAAAATATAACTAGCAACAAAGACTTAATAAAACTGGCCACTTTTCAAAACAAAAACAATAAACGTTCTGGTCATTCAAGGCTGTAGCTGTCGTTTTAGTTTTAATAATCAAAATGGAATTTTCCAACGAAGCCGACTGTTATTTGGAAGCGAAAGTTACAGTACAGGCTTAAAATTACGAGTATTTTAAGTAGAAGTAAATACAAAAACATAGGTACTACATTTAACGAGTATAAGGTGGTGTTGTGCTTACGTTGTTGCAGCGTTTAGGTTATATTTGAGATTATACTACTTATAATAATTTAGACAAACAATTTATAATATTTTAAACAAAAGTTTTATTGATTTTGTAATTATCGATTCAATATTTTTATATTTCATATAATTAATTTATAAACAAGCGTCTATCGTAAAAAATAACCCCCAACAAACGATTAACAGAAAAGAAAACAAATAGAAATACTATACCAAAACATTTTCTAACAAGTGGGCAATTCATCAAGTACTTCCACGGCGTGTGTGAGGGGTGCTTTTTCTTCTTGCAGCTCCTATGCGAGGGGTGATGGCACCGCTCAGGAGCCTTGCCGTGCTTCGTAAACATTCCGAGAAAACCCTGACACTTCCATAGACTGTTACATCACTGGCACTGACAACACTACGTAACACTACACTAGACGTTACAACGCCACCGACACAACCACTAAACACAAAGAAATACCACTAAAAGGTCATCTGTAGCCACCACCCTTCCAGCCAAACACTACACGGGTGCAGCGAACATTAACTGCAAAGAAAAGAAAACAAAAAATATAGTAACCCCTCCCCAAATAAACAAAATAAAAGGAAAATTTGACAGGGAATGAAGTAGGACGGACAGGCATTGAATAGTTCTCGTTAAGTCCATAATATAAGCTTCCGCCGCCGCCCGTCACTAAAGAATGAAACAAAATACAACGGCGACTTTTTTATGCGCCGTTATGAAAAGTAGATAGATGTATGTCAATGTCTCACTAGACTACTGACGTCTGACATCAATTTGTTTCGTCGAACATGATCTTTTAGCTTTATAATCTTCAACACACTCATTAATAAATAAAAATCGACGCTGGCATTTCTAGGAGATTTAATCTATGTCATTGGCGTTTCAGTGGAAAATAATTTTGTACTAGTAATTATGTATGAGAATCATATGAACTAGATTTACATTATTTATACTTCATCTTAGTATGTTAAGAGGAAGAATGCTTTTCGAAACTGGTTCATGTCAAAGAACACAAAAGATGGAACCGATTTAGTTTCTTTCTTATAAAAAAAACATATATTCAAAGGTTATTTATTATATAAAGAAAGTAATACTATGACGATCGTAAGTTGTCGAGAATATCTAAGACTATAAGGCTAATGCTTAAATAAAAAAAATATATCAATATATTAATGACTAAAATAAAATGTTGAATATTGTTATTATTAAATACGAACGATCTGCGACAAATTGTATTGGGAAAATATGTACATTATATTGCCTTGTTTGCATGCGGTCACAGACCGGCTACGGAAGGTCAAGGCGCCTACACTCAGCCATCACGATACACTACACCCATGCTCAGACACGGAGTACATCATTGTTCCGTAAGCTTAAGTAAAAGTAAAATAATCATTTTGGATTTAGCCTCTATTAATAAAAACGAGAGAATGGTTAAAAATTAAAAAAACATACTATATTAATCTTATAGAGTTCTTAGGTAATCAATGCTTTCCTAGAAATGTAAAACTTAACTATTTTATATTGTAAAATATTTTTTTAATATCTACTTTTAATATAAGTAAAAAATAATAATTTATTCTTCCACAAAAATATTGTAATATGTAAATTTAATAAATAATGTTAAACACAATGTTAGTTATACACAAAGATTCCCTTAATATTTTCCTATTAAACGCTATATCAAAATATACAGTCACATCAATCTTTCTGAGAAGAGAGCTGCATCGATTGTGCTTCTTATAGCTTCATGTGCATGTTTAGACAGTTATATAAGAGCTCGTCCGAACTGGATGTTTCGCGTTAGACCAAATACGGTATCCGTTCAAGTATACGACCCTTTGTAGTTTTTACACCGAGACGAGAACCGGATTCACAATGCAATGTTATCACGAAAACGTCTTAAGTTACTCCTGCTTCGTCTCGATGTTAACATTTAATTATGATGATTTATATGTAAATTTTATATTATAATACAGAAATAGTTATCTTAAAGTTTAATTTTATTATTGTTTAATGCACGCAAGACTCCAGACAACAATAACTTTGTGGAGACGTACCAGATGTGGCTTTGATATCTTAGCTCGTCGCTTGTATAAAAATGACCATTAGGCGGAGTCGGGGTAGGGTTAGGGGGTAGGTGTTCATTCATCTGTAATATGACGTCATGCTGGAGGGTCATGCCCTCTCGGTTAGCGACAGAAAATAGATGCCGGGGAACACTTTATATACGATACTAGATTTAACTGTTTAAATTAGAATATTTGTGTAATGTGTTACGTATTTGATGGGAAGTTAACTCAATATTATTAAGATTAATTCCTTTAATAAAATCTTTATGTGGCTAAGATTGTGTGTTGTGTAAGCTATATAAATAAAATCTAAATTTCAATAATAATCATTTTATTACTGTTTCTTTTGTTACTCAGAGATTCGCTCTAGGTTATAGGTTATTCGCTGTAGGTTTTTGTTTATTTTTATAAAACTTTCATTCAAGTGTGAGGGTTCCGTACTCATTTAATAATTGTATGTATGGAAAATACTTCCGGGAAAAGGAAAATGTTATTATTTATTTAGTTGGAACAAAAGAAAAAAAAAACCGAAAATAGGAAATTTATAGATATATCCCAGAAGAAAACTATTAAAAACTTATACCGTACTTAACAACACAAAATGAGTGCATACAATGTAAATTTATTAAATATATTTAAATAAGTTGTATTTTCCTCAGGTGAATACCTAAATCATAAATCGCACGCACTTAATCGACATTTTTATATCATGGAACATCTCAGATACAATGCAAGCGATAACAAATTGACAGCAATAAAGTAATAGTGATAGTGTTTGTAACATAATGTTTCAGTCAGGGCGTATCGATTGAATTAATGAGATGTGGGCGCATGGGTGGTCCGTGTGTGGAATTGTGGACCCGATTACAAACGATCAAGTTATCGCTATATGAATCCTTTTATAGCCTCTTTATGACATAAGAACAATAGATGGATTTTTGTAACGTTTTACGACATATTTTTTGGTTAGAGTAATCGCAGCGAGCAACTATTGTATGCGATTGTTTCGTGCACGTAGCGGCCGTTAAGTGGTGGTAACATTACTGAATGATACAATGTATCGATGCTAAATATAGAAATTTAGGAATATTTATAAAATATATTATTCCTATTTTATAAAATATTGATGAATGATAATGAATCGTCATTTACATTAGCGTTATGTTATACTTTATTTAATTTAAGCATTTTATTGTAAATCTGAAATCTTTTTTCTTCTCATAGTAACAGCTACAAATAACATGAAGTGGCCGTGGCTTATAAGTGTTCAATTTACTTCAAATAATTACAAAGACGACAATTACTTTAACCAATACTAATAAATATGAATTTTCAATGATTCATTAGACTTTTCAATACTTCATTAGATTTTTCATTACATCGTATTACAAACTAGGAATTAGCATAACTTGCCGCGTACAAGGAAAAGAAGGAAAACCTTGAATGCTAAATCATTAAATTTTGAAAACAAAAGTTTTATTAAATATATATAATATATCGTCTTTTTCGGAATTTATATTTTAATTTACCAAATATATACCTATAGGCGGAACATAATTAAATAAAAAGCGACACGTTTTTTCTGGCATAAAGTCTCCACATCACCAAGATGGGAGAACTTGTGGGTTAAGTCGAAGTCTTACGCCGCGTTTTGTCCTCTTATTGGAGCGAGAAATGAAATAATTCATTGATCGATGCGAGAATCGAACCATTAGCCGTCGACTATACAGATAAACGCTGTACTGCATGACGGTCTCAATAATAAAAATTATATATGCTTCATAACATACTCTTCATAATATCCACCTATCATGTGCCTCAGGTAAACTGAACTTACGTAGGTACTTACTGAAAGTTGAAACTGTTTCGTGAGCGTCGCGGGGTTCAAGGCAGTTCTATGAACACGACTAGAATACTATTACTACAGTACGAACTTATGTTATTAAGATACAACTCTACTTTAAAACAATTTACTTAATACTATTTTTGCTTTAAGAAATACAGTTTTATTATAATTTTGTTTGTACATATTTTTAAAAAGATTTTGTCAAATATTATTAACTAAATTGCGCACATTATGCAAAACTATTAATTAAAGACCTCTAAAACGTTTAAAGGAACATAGCTGTGAGTTGCGATAGCAAATGATTAGGTACATACGATGGAGGCTTGCCACGATAACGCGAGGTCAAACATCCAATAAAACAGTACACCGCACAATAACCCTAGTGTATTCATTAATATGATTTACCTAATATCCTACTGAGCTCTAATTCATATAAATTTTATACTCAAGAATGTGCTCGATAAAAATTACCGTTACGTATTACGGTACAAAACGCTAAGATAAAACTAAAAATTTTACCTAATTTAAGGAAACACAAAAACTTATAAAAATTGTATTGTGAATAATATAGCTAAGTTAAGTAACAATAATTGCTATTCCAGACGCCGCTGCTTCCACCGCAGTCGGGGTTGTTCACCTTAGAGAATTAATGGTGTTTTGCTAATGTCTTTGTTTTCATATACCTCACACTACATAAACTAAATAATAGTATCAAAATTAAATATAATAAACAATTCTCTATAAAAAGACACAAAAAAGCGAAAATATATCCATTAGCTTTAAAGAAAGCTAAATAAAAGTCATAAACGATCATGATCGAAGTAAGTGGCATCGACAGATTTTCTACACGTTTTTTATTACATGTAGAGCACGTGCTTAGTACACGTTATTGTGTGAGTAAATGTACTTGTAGTTGTAATTGCGTATCTTCGCCGGCGGAGAGGGCGGGGCGGCGCACGCGAACTGATAATAATTATTAGTCTAGGGCAATTAAGAGGCGCCAGATATACGCCATGATGATGAGATAGCGAACCGACAAGAGCAGAAACATGGAGAACATTAAAAGAGATCCGGGTTGTTTAGAATTTTAATTATATGTAATATATTATGTGGTAAGTTTGCGTCCAATGTATTATTATGTTTTATAAGTAATATTTAAATTAGTATAAATGATTGTACAGATATTGTAAATGTTTAAAACAACACTCTTCTTTTACAGTAGTCGAGTAACAGTTGGGTTGTGATGTAAGTTTATTCTTATATAAAATGAACTCTAAAGATCCGATCCGATTGGATAAGCAATTTTGCAATTGAATAAGTGATCGGTTGGAACAATCGCATGCTTGTGATATATTGTTTAGTTACTTACGTGCATGTGTGTTCACGAATACATGCGTTGTATGCAAGTTGAGTGGAATAATACTTAGTTGAGAGAACTAACAGCAAAATCTCAAGTTATGAACAGTTTTAATATATAATCATTTAAAGTTCTCATAAAGAAAATATAAACTAGCTAGTAGATGTTGACTGACTACTGATATCATAGAAGACTAATATCATGATAATGTGACTTTCGGTATTATTAAGAAGAAAATGCGCGATATACATTAATAAATAACAAGGGAAAGTTTACAAACGCTAACATAAACATTTATGTTGATTAGATAAAATGTACTACGACGCTCATTGTGATCGAGTGTGACGTGGTGCCTTATAAAAGGTTGTTTGTAGAAATCTTTTACAATCTTTATAGAGTTGACACAACGATGTTCTTTTATGTATGTACATACATAAAAAATATAAAATGTACTATATAAAATTTAACTAAAAAAGCATTCTTTGTTATTTATTTTGCTCGCAATGCTATATAAATGGCCTTAGAAGTCGAGACTGGATGAATATTTTACAATGTCTTGAACGATAGGCACAGATATATTAGTTACATAGCATATATATAAATATTATATAACTATGCCATAGACACTTATTATTTAGTATATAGAATACAATATATAAGTATGGACTATACAATTTTAAAAAGTGATAATACTTTGAGCGCAAAACAATAGTTCAGAAAGGCTGTCACAATTATTTGATATTGTGTAAAATGTGTTTATTTTGGCGAAGCGAATTGATATTTAAATTAACTTTACATCAGAAAGGGGGTCATCAAATATCGCTTAGGGATTATCAAACAATCATCAACCAAGCGCTTTTCTCTACATGTTGAATATCTGTGCTTTTTACATAGACACGATGAGTAATGAGAGTTCGACCTACTTGCTTCGTTACCTAATTACAACGTCGAAAGATTGAACTATATATATATATATATATATATATATATATATATATATATATATATATATATATATATATATATATATATATATATATATATATATATATATATATATATATATATATATATATATATATATATATATATATATATATATATATATATATATATATATATATATATATATATATATATATATATATATATATATATATATATATAAATTCAACTGAATAATTTTAAAAATAAAAAGAAAAGATAGGTAAAGGCTAAATATTATTTATTGCTAATAGGGTTTTATTACATTTGAGAGGACACAAAAAGTGTTTGATAAATATTTCACGAAAATTTGATACAACAACAAAATATGAGTTCACTAATAAGTTCCATGAATATTTATTTTCCACCAACACGAACAGTCCCCAGTTGAAAATTCTTGTTTCTCAAATTAATTGGATATTGGTTTTATGTTTTAACGAACTATATTTAATGCGGTAGGCAATTACATCATCGAAAACTTTCCCATACAAATTATTTGTTTTAAATACCCTTTACCCATGGGACAAATGCCAATATCAATAAACGCTTGTCGATCATTCTGGTCTTAGAGTGGATTAAAGTTATTTATCTGAAATACTAACCTATTAATTTATGTTAGATAGGAGATTAAAATCTACGATATCTGACTTCTGAGATTATATTTAAAATATTTGAATATAATATAATTCACAAGAATCTATTATTGTTACGATTATTTTAAGTTCGATTCTAGACCTAACCAAATACCTATTGTGTCTATAAATGCAAATGATGTTAGAGAAAAAAAGGATTTGAATGTTCAAAAAAAAAATGCTCGCTCAGCTTTAGTTCTAAGTAACAACAAATATAAAAAAGGTAATGGTGAAGTTCATTGTCATTAATACTAATTCTGTAAATGAAGTATTAATATTAATATAATTAAGATAACAACACAGTATAAGTTAAAAAGGGCCAAGTGTTTGTAGCGTTCATTACATTTAAAAAAATACATTAAATGTAAAAATAATAATAAAAACTTGAATACAAACAAATCCTAAATGTAAATACTAAATAGAAAAATTATTTCCCTTAATATTAACTCTGGTATCTTTGGCCGATTCAATCGATGATTGATAATATGTTGGATGAATATGTGATTGGTTTCGTCTGAGAAGTTTAATAAAGAGATTGATTAGATAGGATAGGAATAAGCCGTCACCATTAAATATATTTGTATTATTACATAAAGAAAAAGGTTGATTTTAAGATACGGTACATAATGAAAAACGTTGATTTTAAGGTAAGGTAAGGATATTTTGGTCTAGAAACATGAACACGGTATGTATACGTTAAAAGATGTGCTAGTAAGTGTCACTTCATATGATATTTTGTAGATATTTACAGATAAGATCGATAACATTATTAAAATTAACACATAATACAATGTGAATTTAAAATATGAAGAAATATAGCTTATAACGTAAATGAATAACTAACTACGTTTCGAGTGAGGGAAAAACTACAATCTGTTACGCAAATTTAAAATAAATGAGGACCGTCGTGGCGCAGAGGCATAACGTCTGCCTGTAACGCGACGGTTACTGGGTTCGATTCCCACTCGGGGAAGATGAATTTTTCTATTTCCATTTTCTTCGCTCTGGCATCTAAGGCAAAGCGCGGCGTTGAGTTCCGCCACTCAACACGCAATGCCTCGAAAACGGCGGAAAGTGGGGACGGAGTAAGCACGGACTAAGTAACGGAGTGTCTTAACACTAGGTTCTTATAGTTCCTGCAGTTCCCTCTGCCTACCCTGCCATGTGCGGGATAAAGCGTGAAGCTAAAAAAAAAAAAAAAAAAAAAAAAAGAAATAGAAAAATTATTTCCCTTAATATTAACTCTGGTATCTTTGGCCGATTCAATCGATGATTGATAATATGTTGGATGAATATGTGATTGGTTTCGTCTGAGAAGTTATAATAAAGAGATTGATTAGATAGGATAGGAATAAGCCGTCACCATTAAATATATTTGTATTATTACATAAAGAAAAAGGTTGATTTTAAGATACGGTACATAATGAAAAACGTTGATTTTAAGGTAAGGTAAGGATATTTTGGTCTAGAAACATGAACACGGTATGTATACGTTAAAAGATGTGCTAGTAAGTGTCACTTCATATGATATTTTGTAGATATTTACAGATAAGATCGATAACATTATTAAAATTAACACATAATACAATGTGAATTTAAAATATGAAGAAATATAGCTTATAACGTAAATGAATAACTAACTACGTTTCGAGTGAGGGAAAAAATACAATCTGTTACGCAAATTTAAAATAAATGATAATAAATCATAAAATTTTTAGGACCATACCAGATTTAAGCAGTTATTCTTTCTGTACATATGTTTTTAATGTTATTTTACTATAATATGACTAAAAAAACAGTTCGAAATCTAGATCAATATTTTTCTATACGTAATATATATTGCGGCTAAGATGGCTTTAGATAATGAAGGAACATACAATATGAATAATGGTATGTTTATGGTCTTTGTGTTTAATTATTTGTAATAAATAACATTACCAAGATGTAATATGTATGTTATTGTGTATGTACATAATAAAATATCTGATAATTCATTCATACAAAACCGTATGTCGACCAATTTGACCTATAGATATGGTGTTGTTATGATATTTTGAAGCAAAAGTTAAACGTACAGTACATAACGTACAAGTTGTTATAAAAATATTAATTGTAAGTAAATAAAATATTGCAAAAAAACAAATATGTATGCCAACTGCTGTAATAATTAAAAAATAAAAAATATTAAGATTTTATATGATATTCATAAATAAATTATTTAAAAATCAGAATTACATGGGAAATACGACTGACCTATCAGTAGATAGATAATACATATATTTCAATAAACAAAATAATAAAATACAATAGAACCTCTATACATTAAATATCAAGGGACATGACAAAAACATGTAGAGTTTTCGATTTCTAAAGGAATTCGCCTTTTTTTGGATTTTCATTCTACTTAAAGAGGTTGAGATTCGTTCATGTAAAGTTATACGAGGTAAAATAAACGACAATTCTATTAAAATTTTTAAATTCGGTTTTAATTTTGTTTTAACTATATAATTAATAACTTTTAAATATTCGAATAGTAAAAGTTGTAAAAAATCATCGCTGTATTCGTAGTAAATATGGTATTTTTCTTAAGAATGACTTAAATAATAAAATAGAAGGTTAAACAAATTACCTATCTATAAATTTTACTCACAGAAATCTAAATATTAAATATATAAAATGTTGCTTTTACTCAATTCATTACTTAAGTCAAGAAGTTACTTATTGCAGCTGTCGAAATGCCTATGTTCTTTCTGTAGTTTAAGCTTTCTTGATATCAAATTATACAAAAATATTTCAAATATATATAACATCTAAGAAACTGTACTATATATATAGATACTTATTATTATATGTATATTTCTAAATAAAAATTATTAAAATGTAAATTAACCATACCAAAGTTGTGGTAAAAAGTTTAGTGTTTCTGTCGTTTCCGCTCAGATTGAATTTACTAATCAAGACATGGTGATATATATAATTAAAATATATCTTAGTCATTGTCGACTATTTACCGAAGTAATAATGAACAATTCAGTTTCCCAGGCACTATGACCTAATTTTCTTTATTTAAATATTTTTTATCTGTTATCAACAACTGAACATAATTCAATATAATGGCGGTTGAATGGTTATCTTCTATTTGATTAAAATATACAACTTTTTATTTAACACGTTAAATATTATTAAATATCTTCATGACTTTACAATTATTTCAAAAAGTACAAATACTTAAACGTTGAATTCTTTAGTCTTGGTAATAATTTTTATTATAAAATTAAGTAACGACTACATACAATACAATAAGTTTTACAAAACTCATTAACGTCTATGAATATTATTCTGAAATCTGAATTTAGTAACTTATATTGAAGTGAAATAGTTTTTCAAAAATAGTTTACGTGGCGTGTAACGATACAATCTGACCAAAGTACAGATGTATTATTAAAATTAAAAAAGAGATTAATTATATGTATATTTCTTAATTGTATATTTATTATTGTTTGTAAGTTGTAACGTGCGCACTAGCAAGTCAATTTGAAATACGTTTTATTTGCATTACCATCTGTTGTATAAATTTAAAATTACGTCAATTGGGTTGAATACCTAATGTTAAAATATTATATACTTGTTTTATTCAAAGTTTTGTTATAATAAGGTTATTTAAGTTATGTATCTTTTGCGTGTAGGTCAAACAAGTTATTATTCTATATATACAAGGAACGTCATGTTCCACGTGTTCAATATATTTTTCCTCTATATTAATTTAATTACCTAATAATAATTTTACATTATGTCGTCATTTATTTCATTCGTTATTCAAGACCTCGGTGAAATAACTAGATGTAATAAAATTCTTGCGTATATAACAAACTTATAATAGAACACAAGAACGTAGCTACCTACTGTCGTTTGTACACATACTACCACATATACATACATCACTATAGTCTATAATATATGTAAGCGCACGTAACATAATGTTCTCTCGCTCATATGCTTGATATTCATCGACAAAAACGAAATACAACTATACTTTGAAAGAAACTATGCAAAGTTTTGACATGCCGTAATCAACAGGTAGATAGAAGTGAGTTGAAATATTTATATAGCTAGTATCTTAAATCGAGCAGGGTCATACTTACAGATAATGTGTCACGGCAAGACGTTCAACAAGACACAAATGTTAACAAAAACACAAGAGATGTGGTGCAGGCGCACTGCGGCCGTTGAACCGGCTGGTTGCGTTTCGAAAACTTCGCAGCGAAGCGTTTAGTGAATATTCAAAAATAGACCGAACAAGTGCGAAATCCGCGCGATATAATAAAGAGACGATAGTTCACTGCCGCGGAATACGAACTATATTAGTATTGGTAAATTATGAAAAATTTTGTGTCTTTATGAAATTATTGTCCAAAAGTTTCCAGTGTACAAAGTTGTGATCAGGGCTCTACGCGACGGCCGCGCGGCAACCCTACGACGTTTGGAACTAGACTGGGCTCTGGCGGCTGGCGGCTGGCGCCTCCGACCGCTCCGCACCTCGCGTGGTACGCCCACACTCTCGCCGCGCACACACGCGCACACAACTGATAAACAGCTTAAAAACAACGATGCAACTACAATATAAACATATCCCGTTTTCCTGTCGCCGTGTCCTCATGAGGATAGATATCTGTTATCGACACAGTATTGTCAATTTTGATGATTAAAATCTTTTAATATACTTCCAGAATGTTTAAAGTACCTAGTAAATTTAAGAATTAGATATACATAGCGTTTGTTAGTAAACAAAATACTATGTAAATTCAATGTGAGTGCAGTGAACTTGGTCGTGTAAATTAAGTTGTAATTAAAAATATGAATATTTGTACGTATTTTATTTTGGTTATAGACACGAATTAAAGTGCCCTGTAAATTTAATTTAACAATGTTTTATGTCAATTTATACATACAAATATGGTTAAAATAGAAGCAAAATTTATTTTTTAGTAGGAATATATTTTTAATAAATATCCATTGTAATATTTCAAGTGGGTAGAAAATTAATGTAATTAAGTAATTTACTCCAACTTAGCAGACAAAAAGTATGATAACATATACTAAGTAATCGTAATTTACAATTTGTTTTACCGTTTAAACAAAAGCTATAAAAAGTGTATTAAATTATTTTACAACTTTGTTTTTTATACAATTCTTATATAAATTTGTTATCATGTATTGTGGTAGCAAAAACAAAAAGTACTCACATGCCTGATATCCTTCTAATTTTCTTACAGCCTGGAAATTACCTGAAATGAAAAAAACTATCGAAAAATTTATATCTTAAGTCTAAAAAGGAAAATATAACAAAAAATTAAAAATAAGTGAAATAATTATATTGTATAATAATTTATATTTAAAAACATATATAAATTAAAAAACATAAAATATAATGTTCAAATAAGTATTTAATAACATAATGTATACACTATACAGTAAATATAATAAATGCTACGTATAATATATATAAAAAATGAAATAAAAAAATATCGAGTTAACAAACAGTTTGTTTACGCTTATTTACCAATGTTTACCAATGTTTAGATATTTTACCAATGTCATGTAAAATGAAAATAAAATTGAAGTCGTTAATATTATATTAAAAATATATGAATTAAAAATTATTTTGTCTACACTGAGTAGCACATAAAATTATAATAACAACATTAAAGAGCTCTGTAATTATGTGGAGTATTATCTTAAATATTTTGAATAAATTATATTTTTTCTTACTTCCGTTGCTCAGCGTTCGTATAAAAGGACTTTAAAATATAGTATATTTTTATGTTAATTGTTTCAATGTAATTTGAAACAATTAACATAAAAATATATTTAATTGACATCAGGAGTTCCTTAGGTTAGCGCGTATAATCAAACAAACTCTTTAGCTTTATAAAGTAAAAACAAAAATGTAAACAACGCAATGCTAGTATGTTAAACATTTGATTCCTATCACACTCGTACCAAGTACATGACATTAAAGTTAACACCGTTCGCTCATATTATATTGTATTTAAATGTATCTAGACAATAGTTATGAATATATTAATAAATTACATATTTTTTATATATATTACGTAACTTGGCTGCTTGTAATTGTATGTTACATAAGAGTAATAAAGCAAGTTATTTTTTAAATTGTTTGTTATATGTTTCCGATATATATTTAGTATTTATTATATGAGATTTCGATGAAAGTGTAAATTTTGATGTCATTTCTGATCAAAGGAGAATTTTATGTGAAAAGGTAAGTAAATAGTGTATAAAGACCTTGATAAACTTATTGTGTTATATAGCCATCTCGTTCTAAAAGAAAAAATATATAACGCAAGGAACTGTAATAAAAGTAAATAGTTTACAACCAATCGATTAAAAGTCTGAGACGAGGCTTAGGAGAAACGCCGAGATAGTTTCTATTTTATCCGTGAAAGTTTTCCACGATCCCTATAAAGTTTTTGTTTCTATTGGTTTTGTCTAAAGCGATACGGGGCCGGCACCTTGATTGCCGCTTTATCCCTTATGTTACCTTCAACATACTGTACAGAATTAAGTAAATTGCTTATGTGGTCGATTCTAGGTAGTACCTAACAGTGAGTTTGATTTGAGCTTTTGTAGACATTTATATTTTAACAAAATTATAATGATAAGACCCTGATAACTGATATTCTGTTATAATATTATCTTTGCCCTCTCAATTTCAAAACTTCACGCGAATAAGTCATTATCATAAGCTGTTTAGGAACGCAGCTTATCTCTCTGCATGAATTATTGTACGCTTTGCGTAGTTAAATAACTTTAATGTGCTTTCTTCTTAAGCTTAACAAGTACTTTATATACAAGTTTTGTAGCTTTTGTAACTTATTAAAAAGTATTTTTAGTGAAAGTAAAATATGTCCAATTTATAATTTATAATTTATATTTTACTATTCATTAGCGGGGCAGGCATAGAGAACTTAACGTGATGTGACAATTTATTTTACATATACACTGAGCAACGATGGCCTTAGTAGTACTTATTATATTAAAAAATCACAATCATGAAATTGATTTTATTTTGTTAATCCTATAAATATTTGTAAGTAGAGACAGAATGGGGTCAGTTTACATTTTTTAAGCTTTACTGCACTAAGGTCCAGCCAAAAGTAACATGAAACAAATACGGAATTTTTTGGCACTGGTCAAATAGTATATCATTGCAGTTGAATTGCGTGCCAACGTAATTTTTTAAAAAATAAAGTCTGGCAAGTTAGAATTGTATATTGTGTCTTAAAAGTTTTCATTTCGTAACGACAATTATGACATCAAGCTCTCGGTGTATAACAATAATTAAAGTAAAATAACTAAGTTACAGTAGATGTTCAAGATGAGTAAGCAAATAATAAAACTTTCTCATTTTATTCTTAAGTATCATATTGAACCTCATGAATAGGGACCTTGATGAGGTTAGTTAATAAAAACAAAATAGTCGAAAATCTAAACACATAAACGTAAATAAACATCATTTTCTTGTAGAAAAAAGTAATGTTACATTTAAGCCTACAAAATAAATTAGGAATGAATACGCTGATTTGATACTTACTTGTCTTGCATTGGACGATTCGACGTTCGTATGTCAACGTTATCACAGGACTTTAGCTTTAGATTTCACTGTGTAGGTACTACACCGACGGGATCTGTACCGACTACCTCTTACATCTTCCTATGTAAAATCCTCATAGTAAGCAAATGAATCTTTTGTTTAGGAAAAACGTTGAACGTATTAAAATTTTTTTAAGTTTTTAAAAAACTCTTCTGAAATGTTAATAATTTCAAACAACGACTAGTCCGCCATTTTGTAGACATTATATTCGAAATAGTTAAAAATTCAGAATATTACAACAAGATATTCCTTTGTGATGATAATAATAAATAACGAATTTTGGTTTCTAGCGTTTGACGGGAATTTAATATTAGCTAATTAAACACATTTTCGGCGCCTTAGCGTTAGCTGACAAAGTGATTTAATAAGGGACAAAATAAATAACGGCTGTCAAGATGGATCAGTTTACAAGGCTAGAAAGGAGTTGTTAGAAATAATATATTTCTAACAAAGTATCGTCATTTATTCTGACGTCGCGGAACGTCGTAGCTGTACCTACATAAATTATATGAGATATTTTTGCTCGGCATAATATGAAATAATTGGAGGCAGGTTCACCAGATCAACTACTGTTGTACTTAGGAATCAAACTATGATACATAACGGTTTTTGATGGCAACCAATAACAAATTTGCTTACTACAAGACATATTGTGCATAAATTATTATTTTTACTTCTACCTTACTTTTTTTGCTTCTACCTACAATTCAGTTTTTTTTACCCTAATATAATTTACATATTATATCTTTCTATTGATATGAAATACTTGTAATATTAATTATGTGTTAATATTATAAAAATAAGTAAAACGTTTCAGTTAAAATTGTCAACAATAATTCACATGCAGTTTTTATTATTTATACTAAACTATAACCACATATAATTATAAATAAATTCAAACAAACTAATAAAGCGATTTAATTAAAATATTATGATCTTACCTCGCATCACACGATACAAAATACCATTGAACGAGTTACGCACTAAATTGAAACAGTCGCACATCTTCTTAGTATAATTTATCCAACTCAATTTCCAATATTTTTTTTTTCAATTAAAACAATAAATCTTATTTTTTTATTCTGTTAAGTTAAACCTAAAGAATGATACTTTCTCCGTTACTTACTCATGTTTCTTTTTTCGGCAGCTCTGCCTCGTTATTCCTACTTGTAAGTCACTTAAAAACTATACTCTAAATACCTCCCTAATATATATATTAAAATAAAATTTCTACCTTCAAAAATTAATTTTCTACCATTAGCGACGTATTGAAACTTAACTCATAGCGCCACCTATTGACTATAAACAAAAACAAAAATTGAATGGAACTTGCAAACAAGCTAAATATATTTAATTTAATTTATTTTTTTTAAAACAATTTAACCAGTTCAATAAATACTTAAAGAATTTTGAATGTCAGAATATTTAAGATATAATCATGTTTTAAATTGATCTATATAGCTAATCTATGGTTAAATAAGGTTTTTGGAAAAACAATTAATATGTTATTGTATAAACTTAATCAATTATTAGGTCGCATATATACTATAGTATGCTACATATATAGTAGAATTGTTTGAAGTAGTTTACAAAAGGAAGTTATAATAAATAATGACTTGTTGTTGGTAGTACAAAATTGTCATACTTAATATCAAGATAGTATCTTGATCTTTTCTGCACCAGTTATTATATTTAGAAGTAAGCCAGAAAACCGGAAGTTATGAATACCAAGCAGGTGAATCTTCAAGATACTCGATACTTATATAAAATGCTACGTTCCAATGTTCACAATATGTCGTTTTTCCGAATCGAATTGTATCGGTTAAATTAAACTTCTGCAGAATACAAATGAATTTCAGTATTATAAGAATGTAGAAATAAGAATTATTTTTGCTTCAATATTAATATAATAATTGAAATATGTTACAGCAAACGCCGGATGTGAAATTTTCCACGGAAGCTTCGGAATCGACGGTTTTCGTTCATTCTCAAATGTATTTTTAGCTTATTTGAGTAGAAGTCATGGCATTGGCATATAGGACTGGGTGAGCGAACTCTGGCGTAATACAAACAAACAAGTAATCGATATCACTTTATCCTTATAACCTCAAGTTTATGCTTCACATTAGACTTTCCATTGATTTATGAGGAATTGTAATAAATTTCGTCACATCAAGGTATTCGTAATCACACTTCAATTAGACTCAAGACCATATTAATAAAAGCAAATCCTTATAAGTATTTTTTTTTTCAATAATTTCTTGTCTTGTTGTTGAATCAATTAAAATTTCCGATTGTATTTAAAAAAACTTAATAAATTACTATCCGATAGATACTTATGAAAATCATTAGATTTTTAGCAGAAAATAATTCTTGAACATCACATATACTTCTATATATTATCAAATTAAAATAAGATGAAAAAGCACAATAAAATTCCCCTCTCCCATTATAAATAGTTTATGTTACCTAAATTCGTACATAACGTAGGCGGTAAATATTTCACCTACAAACTATTTCCTGTAAATACTTCTTACTATGATCTGTGACTCGACAATGAATTCATTGTAAGATTTTTACTGTTCTGTAACATATTCTTGGTCTTGTCACCGGATAACCGTTATTCGCAAATCGTAAATCGACGATGACTAATAATTTTCAATGGAAACCTCGGGCTTGCTTTGTTTAAATTTTCAAGATAAACTATCATTCAACAGATGAGGCCTTTGCCGCGCAGAGGCAGAGGTTTTGGGTTCGATTCCTGCTTAGGGGTATAAACTTTTTCAATTCTTCAATCTACTAAGTATAGTATACAAAGTCTAGCTCTTACTATCTCTTATTTATTATATTAATTTTTTTTTAATTTCGCACAATTTCGGCATAATGCAAACTAAGCAAAGGTAAATAAAAATATACATATTCGAATTTAATTATTGCTTTTTAGACTTAAGCATATGATTTTTCTACCTACAGGTAGATCAAGACAACTACAGCGCCGATGTTATTGTCGCTTATATGAATGAAACCGTGGATTCACCTTTGTAAAATTTTCATGTCATCACACCATTCCATATCACAATAAATGACTATAGTAAAAATATAATAGAACTCTTTAATAAAATAGACTTTTATGATATGTGACGCAACTTACCTTAAGATAACGGAAAAATCTTTGCACGTGATCAATAAGTGCTTTATTCACAAAATAAGCAAATAACATTTGATGACTGTTTAAAAAAACACTGGGAAATATATTATTCATATTCTTTACTATGTTGCAAGAGACATCAAGGTAATTTGTTTTGTTTTATGCCGTTTGCTTACTTATTGATTTGAAGCGTCGTCATTAATAGAATCTATTTATAATATTGTAAGTATATATTCGTAACTCCCTTGTTTAGTATTATGGTAAAAACCAGTCCGGAATTAGGGTAAAAAAATATTTATTATTTTTTATTTAACATCACGCTTTATCTCGCGCCAAACTATTGTTAAGACACTCCCGCTTTTCATCTCTCTAGGTATAGCGTGTTGAGTGGCGGAACTTAACGCCGCGCTTGCCTACTTGTCAGAGCGAAGATAGATAGAAATGAAATAATCTATCATCACCACGTGGAAATCGAACCTACAAACCGTCGCAATTAATTATATATGTAATATGATATTTCAATTGATGCTAGTCTTTGTCATATCATATGTTACCAAAAATGAATTATAAATTTATTATCAAATTAAGATATTTTAAAGTAACGAATTCAAAACAAACATAAAATCCTTTTTGCATTCATTCTAAAACAATATTAACAACAAAGTTAATCTTCTATCACAGCAGAGCTAAACTAATTAGTTTCTATTGACAAGTGAAGTTGCTTGACTGGGACGCCTAGAGTAGAAGTTGTAGTAGGTTGTTTTAAACTTTGTACTTGGATTCCGTTTTAAAAGCCATTAGAGTTTTGGTGACTAGCAGTTAGCTTTTGTCAGATAATATTACTGTTTGTTATTAATTATAGTTAATTTTATACAAAAGTTTCAGCAAAAAGTATTGAATTTCTCGAATACATTTCTCCTGGCCGTTTTCAGAGACGTTGTCAACTCGGACCAGGATTGGAGTTATGTTAAATTAAACTGTCCTCTACAGAAATATGTTGTAACATTTGATTTAGTTACAAAAATTTCAAAGTCTTCATTATTATGTATTTTATTATTATATATTGTATGTTGTCCACTTAATACATGTATCATGTTAAATATCACACAAACTTAGTAATTTCCAATTAAAAATACGAAAATTGCTACAATTGAATTATATATATATATATATATATATATATATATATATATATATATATATATATATATATATATATATATATATATATATATATATATATATATATATATATATATATATATATATATATATATATATATATATATATATATATATATATATATATATATATATATATATATATATATATATATATATATATATATATATATATATATTATATATATATATATATATATATATATATATATATATATATATATATATATATATATATATATATATATATATATATATATATATATATATATATATATATATATATATGTTTATTCCTATTTGTGCCGCCCCCTGCGATGACCCCCGCGCGGGTTGTCGTAAAAGTCTTGTGCCAACTCCCGGCGCGAGCGGTCAGTTGTAGTTAGCAGTAGTTATCGAGTTGTAGTAAAGGGGGCACGTGAGACGGCCGACGCGAGCGCACGTCCTTCCTGAATCTAATATTAATTAGCGGTGTGATTTTCCCTCAGCCTTATTTGATTTCCCTTTTGTGTATTCCCTCTTGATATTGAACCTGACAAAGACAAACCTACAAAAGATAATAGTGCAAGTAACTCTAAGTGGAGAAGACTAATGTGAAATATACCACGGCGGCCGGGAACAATCAGTGTTTGTGTTGTGAATTATGAAGATAAGGTACTGTACAATTTCTATTATCCTAAAACCGACTATAAAGTAAATAATTAATAAATAACCTCCACTTCAGCACGCTTCCACAATTGCTGACCCCTACCCACTATTCAGTATACATTTTTTGGTAGCAGAACGCAGTTCATTATATTCATTATATACTATTATATACATTTTCTGGTAGCAGAGCGTAGTTTATTATATTCATTAAATACTACTATATACATTTTCTGGTAGCAGAGCGTAGTTTTCATCCCTCTGGGCCCCCTTAATTATAGCGTGGTTTCACTATATACTATACATTTTCTGGTAGCAGAGCGTGGTTTAATCCCTCTGAGTCCCCCTGATCAGAGCGTGGTTTCATCCCTCTGGGTCCCCTTAATTATAGCGTAGTTTAATCCCTCTGAGTCCCCCTGATTATAGCGTAGTTTCATGCCCCTGAGTCCCTTTGATTACAGTGTTATTTTCCCGTTTTGGTATTTTGGCTCTTAATTTGGTACCTAACGCATAATTACAATATAATTTGATTTCCTAACCTTTTTAAAACGTGTTCGCATCGAGTTCTTTAAAATATAACTCAGTCGTGGGTAGAATCATATCATCGCGCGCTCGCCTTGCCGCATACTACGCGTTTCATTCGAGTATGCTCGTGAATTATATTTTATTATAAATAATATTATATGAAATTTTTATACATATAATATTGAGTATATAATTGTGTAGGGTGAATGCATAATGTCTAAAATATATAAATAAATATTGAATATAATTTTATATATTAAATATAAAATATAATAAATACACATAATATGGTTACATATATTTTATAATATTACGCCTATACGGTATTACCTATCCCGTTTTAAATTATAATTGAAGTTAGTTAAAATATTTTAATATAATTTCCTTAAAAAACTTACTTACTTTAAAATATTACCCGTACACTTTTATTGTTACCCTTTTTCTTTATTTTATTTAAATGAAGCTTAAGCCTTAATTGTAGTCATATTGTATATCATATTATTTTGTTGTATTGCGATATATGTAGATGCGACGCGTCCCTGAACTTGACCGTAACTGGTTTCTTATCTCGCCAGCTGTTGTGGATTCATTGTTTATTACGAGTTTATTATTTTTTTAATATTTTAGTTGAGTTATTTGTTTACTTGATTTCTGATTTCGCCCGTTGGTAGTGGGTTCATTGTTTATTACGAGTTTATTATTTTTTTTTAATATTTTAGTTGAGTTATTTGTTTACTTGATTTCTGATCTCGCCCGTTGGTAGTGGGTTCATTGTTTATTACGCGTTTATTAATTTTTAATATTTTAGTTCAGTTATTAGTTTACTTGATAATTTACAATGGCTACTCATGATGAAACAGTAAAATGTTCCTTATATACGGAAAGCGCAGAATATAGAAAAAATATAGGTGTGGTACGCTTTGTTTCCGATTGGATTGCCGATACCTCGGAACTTCTTGGCACTTCTGAAATACCTAGATTATTAGTTAGGTTCAAGGATTTAGATTCTCATTGTAATTTATTTGTAAACGCGTCCTCAGTGCTCCTGGGTGGGTTAGACCCGGCTATCGATTACCAAGAAATTAATTATATAAAAAAAGAAGTGCGTTTAGTATATAAGAAGATAGACGACCTCCGGGTGCGTCAATTAGAGTTGTGCCCACCTGCTCCCGTAGTTGATCCCGTCATGGCCGGTACACCCGTGGGAGTGAGTAATAAAAATATTACTGAGAGAACTCCTTATAATATATTACCTCATTTACCTATCCCTAAGTTTGATTGACGTCCTGACTCCTGGATAAGTTTTATTGATCAGTTTGACAGTGTAGTAGATTCCCAACACCATTTAACCCCCACAATGAAATTACAGTACTTGGTTGGATCCTTAGCAGATGAACCTAAGCGGTTGTTGCTACATTTAAAAATTGAAGAAGGCAACTATGAAGTTGCTCGTGAGTTGCTGAAACAGCGATATCACAATACACGGGTTCTTGCTGATACCTACATCACCCAGATACTTGCCCTGCCGGAGATTTCGAATAAATTTACAGGTTTGCGCGCGGCCTTTTTGAACCCCTTGTTAACTGCCTATCGCTGTTTAGAGCGCTTAGATTTACCCGTATACTATTGGTCTTATATGTTAGTACATATATGTTTGACTAAGCTTCCCTCTGATTTGAAATCCCGTTTTGAGCGTTGTTATGGCGGTGACGCTGATGAATTACCTACCTTTAAAAATCTTATTACCTTTTTGGAAGACGAATGTCGTCACCATGACAACGTTGGCAACACCTCCCTTGTAGATTCTAACCTGACGAAATTTAAAAGTACTGTACCTAAACATACTTACCTTGCGGCTCCTCCTTCCCCTATGTTAAATAATAGACAAAAAATGTTACCTTTAATAAATAATAGTAAAAAATGTTACCTGTGTGCTTCCTCTTCCCATTATCTCCGTGAATGTCCCGAATTTAGAGCTATGAATCCTAGAGAAAGATCGGGATTTGTAAAACATTTCCGGTTATGTTATAGGTGTTTGGACAAACATTCAATTCTTATGTGCAAGCGGGACTATAAATGTTCAACCTGCGGTCGCTCATCCCATCACACTATGCTATGTTTTAATGATTCCCGTAACCCAATGTATCCCACCTCATCCAATCGCAAGTATAATTATAATTCCAAATTTAATAAACGCAATTATCCGCGTACCTGTCCTGCTTCTACCCGCGGTCCCCATATGGGCGGGGGCCAGCATAAGAAATATTCCTCTTCGCAACTCCAGCGCTCCCCCCAACGACATTCCCAGAGAGCTTCTCCCCCCAGAGAAAATGCTCCGCCCCAACCTAGACAGGTTGAAAATATTATAAGATATCGTGATAATTCCTATAATAGAGAAGATAGACCCACATAGCTAGATACTTGTATTACTCCCCCTTCCCCTTGCCTGAATATCTCACCCAATTCCCTTATATTATTGCCTACTGTTAAATTACACGTTAAAACTGCTAGTGGTTATTATATTGAAGCGCGTGCCTTATGTGATACCGGTGCCCAGGGTTGCCTCATTACAACCGATCTTGTTGTTAATTACCTCAATTTGACCATCTCCCCCTCCTGTGCCCCTGTACGTGGCATAGGTAATATTCCTTTAGTGGTTTCCCGTGGTTCTATTTCCCTGTGTTTTAAACCTTTGTATAATTCCTTCCCTGAGGTGTCAACCTCTGCTATGGTTATAGATGTGATTGCCGGTACGCATCCTGAGTTTGAGTTCCCTGAGTCTGTGTTTTTTCCTAGTAGTGATTTTTCCCTTGCTGACCCTACCTATAATAAGCCTGGCCCGATAGATATACTATTGGGTGCTGACGTGTTCGGCGCGCTTTTATTACAAGATAAAATATTTAACTTTAACGGCCTTACTGCTTTATCTACAATTTTTGGTTATATTGTTTGCGGTCCAGTCGCTGCCGATTATGGTGAATTGGAGCCCCTATGACTGGAATATCCTTATCCCGTCTCATCGAGAGATTCTGGAAGGTTGAAGAGACCCCTCAAACCATGATTGCTAACCCCTTAGATAACGATGGTGAGATTTGTAAATAAAACCCGAAATTTACCCGTTGAGCTATCTGTATCCTTATCGCGTTAGCGCGTAGCGTTTCCTTGCGGTCTTCCCTAAGACGACTCTCACTCTTTCTTGACAAAGAAGGAATCATCAGAGTCGGTGGTCGTTTATGAAACTCCTTTAACATTCGAGGAATTAACTACAATTTTTGTTAAAATTGAAGCGGTATTAAATTCCCGGCCGTTATGTCCCTTATCTAATCACCCTAACGATCTAGAAGTTTTGACGCCTGGTCATTTTTTGATTGGCCAACCTCTTAGTGCTTTGCCGGAGTATCCCTATAACAATGTAAAAATTAATCGTTTAACCCGTTCTCAAGTAGTGCAACAGATAACTCAACATTTTTGGTCGCGGTGGCAGTTAGAGTACCTATACACTCTGCAGACTAGGCAGAAGTGGACTGATCCAGTGAATCCTCCAACAGTAGGTGAGCTAGTCCTCATCAAAGATGATAATTTACCCCCTTTACAGTGGCGACGTGGTCGCATTTCCCAAATTTATCCTGGTAAAGATAGCGTTGTGCGTGTGGTCGATGTTAAGACATCGACAGGTATCCTAAAGAGAGCCTTAACCAAATTAGTTCGTCTACCTATTAGTTAGCTACTCCCATTTTCTCGTAAACATTAGATGTTTAGGGCGGGGGCTATGTTTATTCCTATTTGTGCCGCCCCCTGCGATGACCCCCGCGCGGGTTGTCGTAAAAGTCTTGTGCCAACTCCCGGCGCGAGCGGTCAGTTGTAGTTAGCAGTAGTTATCGAGTTGTAGTAAAGGGGGCACGTGAGACGGCCGACGCGAGCGCACGTCCTTCCTGAATCTAATATTAATTAGCGGTGTGATTTTCCCTCAGCCTTATTTGATTTCCCTTTTGTGTATTCCCTCTTGATATTGAACCTGACAAAGACAAACCTACAAAAGATAATAGTGCAAGTAACTCTAAGTGGAGAAGACTAATGTGAAATATACCACGGCGGCCGGGAACAATCAGTGTTTGTGTTGTGAATTATGAAGATAAGGTACTGTACAATTTCTATTATCCTAAAACCGACTATAAAGTAAATAATTAATAAATAACCTCCACTTCAGCACGCTTCCACAATTGCTGACCCCTACCCACTATTCAGTATACATTTTTTGGTAGCAGAACGCAGTTCATTATATTCATTATATACTACTATATACATTTTCTGGTAGCAGAGCGTAGTTTATTATATTCATTAAATACTACTATATACAATATATATATATATATAGTCGTGAAAATTTTATAATATGAGTATAGTATACTCTACTCCATTAGTACAACAAATATGTAAAATACAACGTGGGTATAGAAAATTATATCTTTATTAAAAAATTGAAAACGAATGTCAGCAACAGTGTGAAATGTAAATGTAATCTGCGTAATGGAGCAGAGAAAATTACGGAAGGAATCAATAAACATATACGTGTTGCCAAATGGAGTGTATAGAAGAAATGTAAGGCCATAGTAAATTAAGAATTAGTGTAATTCATATGAAATTACACCATATACTATGTTACATTTAATCATATATTAGTTATTAAAAACAATAAAAATGTAGATATTTAGACTATATATTTTATATGGTTAATTAATAAAGGAGGTATATCCCCACAAATTTCCCTACTGTAACTAATGATTCACAACACTAATACGCATAATTTCAAGCTTAGTACTCAATTAACAACAGTGACGTCTGAGTACTTGATAACATATACAACACACGTATGCATATCAATATACATCAGCTGAATTTCATTAGTCGATACAAGTTAGAAATTAGAATGTAAAATTGATTTTACAGATTTTAGATTTATCAACTTCAGTGTCGTCCGAGCTATAAATTGTGAAATATGAATTCTATGAAAACTAACGTCATGATTTTGAGCTTATTTGAAAAGTCGCTTGATAGAGATTTGTAACTGTAATATATTATGACCCTAACTTACTTAATATGTTATTAAAAGTTTCAGGATTAAATTAATGTGTGTATGTAACACACGCATAACTTTGGATATGATAGCATTCGCTGTGACTTCTTGTGACATGTTAGTCATAGAGCAACTTGTTTAAATATTGCACAATTTTGTGTCTCTACGTGTTAAAAGTATGTATATTTGCGATAGCCTAATGGTATATGTGACTTACATACAAAGTTCATTAATATTTTTCTATATTATGTAACTTGTTGTGTTATGGTAAACCCAGTTTATTGCAGCAAATTTGGTGCAGTTTTATACAGTCTCAAAGCAGTCAGTAAAGACACCTGTATTTTACTTATATATAAAGTAAGTTAGTCCAGAGGGTGTCTGGCTAAATATCTGTCTGATGTTTAGTACTGGGCATATGGTTATGTGACCCTGGATCCTTAAGCCATCACTGGCATACTCCTCTCCAAACCATGAAAGTGGTGTCCTTACCTTCGCTTTCCTAACCTATTTCTCCTCTTATTCCTTGTTGGCTTTTCCCTTAAAAACGGGTTTTGGAGGTCAGATGGAAATCGCCATTTTGCCGCCTAAAGCGGTCAGAAAAGGGAAATTGTTGTTGGTTGCTAGGGCGTCGCTGTTAAATGACGCGCAGGCACATCGCCCTACACCTGTGTTAAATGGGCAAGGGCTACCGTGTGAAGTACGAACACGGCTAAAGAAGATAGTACCTAGAAGGAAACTCCGCTTTGCAACGTGGAAAATTGGCTCTTTATCTGGACGTCGGACGTCGAGTCCAGTGTGCTTTCTTATAGGAAACGCGCTAGAAGGGCAATAAGTTCCGTAACATCGGACAGGGCTACCAGCTCATATACACTGGTTCACCTACCGGTAAAGCTAGTGTAGCAGTAGTTCTGTCTGAGCAGCTAAGTAATAGTCTCTTTGAAGTGGACAGACACAGCGACCGCCTGATGCGGGTGAAGGTACTAGTTGAGGGGGTTATCACTAAATTAATCAGTGCTTACGCTCCCCAGGTTGGTTGTAGTCGGGCCGAAAAGAAATCATTTTGGAACACTGTAAAGAGGTTCTACTTGCTATACCATCTACTGAGGTAATCATAGTTGGACCTTTACGGCCACGTGGAAGGAGCTGCGGGTACGAATGAGCGTGTCCACGGTGGTTTTGGTCACGGTAGTCGCAATTCAGAAGGAGAAAATATTCTAAGAACCAGTATTGCGTCCGTGCGTGAATACGTTCTTCCAGAAATGCCCGTAACACCTTATCACGTATGCGAGTGGGCCTCACTCAACTCAAATAGATTATCTGTTGACCAGCCTAACTGTAAAGTCATTCTAGGTGAAAGCCTCACGGCTCAACATCGTCTTCTTGTCATGGACTATGTCGTTACTCTGACAAAGAAAATACCAGAGACGTATGAGCCTAAGATCAAGTGGTATTTGCTGAAGGGACCGATGCAGACTGACTTTCTGGTAGAGGTTAACAAACAAAACTTATAAACTAATAACGAAACTGCTCAGAAAGCTTGAGATGGAGCTCAGTCAGCAATTATTACGGCTGGTAAACGTGTTCTTGGCGTTTCTAATGGAAGGTGTGTCATCGACAGGGAGATGTGGTGGTGGAATGACAAGATACAGGTAATGATTCGTGAAAAGAGGACTGCATTTAAGGAGTGGCAGCATTTCAACTCTCCTGAAGACAGACTGTAGTACATCATAGCAAAACTTGCCAGCAAAAGAGCTGTAGCCAGGGCTCGCAGTGAAAGTTTGTCGCCATTATACGACAAACTTGAGACTGTGGAGGGGTAGAAGTTCATATACAAACTGGCACGTACTCGGGATAAAACGACGCAAGATATCACAAAATATCTTTGCGTCAGAGATTTCCAGGGCAAGCATCTCTGTACGCCTTTGCGAAGGAGAGGTGGATAAGCTACTTCTTAAAGTTGCTGAATACTCAGCACCTGTTTAGTCTTCCATCTGAACCATCTAACCTTGGACTTATTGCTCCGATTATCCTTGACGAGACTCGAGATTCTCTTCGACGCAAAAAGAATGGAAAAGCAATGGGGTCTGACAATATTCCGATCGAAGCGTGGAAATCGTTGGGATCTCTTGGTGTGCTCATACTTACTGATCTTTTTAACCGTGTCTTGAGCGATGCCAAGCCAGTGGCGGCACAGTTTTATTATTATTATGTACAATTATATACAAACTACTATATAATTTACAATTATATACTCTATTCACAAATAAAGAGGTAGTGTTCAAGATTGCGGTAGTTACAGGGGCATTAAGATTAGGAGTCACACCATGAAATCCTTCGAGCGTGTGATGGGCCTCAGGCTCCGCCAAGAATGTACTGTCTCTGAGTGTCAATACGGATTTCAGCCAGGATCAGGCACTATGGAAGCAATTTTTGCCCTTCGAACTTTGGTGGAGGCATACAGGGAAAGAAGGAGAGCTCTGCATATAGCATTTCTAGACCTGCAGAAGGTCCTTCCAGGTCCAGGAAACCTTCGACTGTGTGCCACGTCAGTGTATCTGGTGGGCACTGCGATCCAAAGGGATCCCCGAATCCTATATTAATATTATCAGAGATATGGTACCACGACTCCGTTTCTGTGTTTAGGACCGCTGTTGGCGACACAAAACCCTTCGTGATTGCTGTAGGGGTTCACCAAAGCTGAGCTCTGAGTTTTTGTTTAATGTAGTTACTATCACGGAACATATCCCGGACCATCTCCATGGCTGATGATCGATGCCGATGACATAGTACTTATTGACGAGAACCGACTGACGCTCGAGCACAAAGTGAACGTCTGCAAGGGTGCTTGAAATCGGTGGTCTTAAACTAAATGTGTTGAAGACCGAGTTTATGACTTGCGGGAGCCCGGACTGGAGCACTATCCAGATAGGTTCTGAATCAGTCGTCAAGACGGAAAAATTCAGGTACCTTGGATCCAACCACGATGTCCACGCCCTTATTAGCGCTGCTTGGGCCAAATGGCGGGAGGTCACTGGTGAGGTCTGCGATCGCAGAATACCACTCAAACTCAAGGGACTACGGCAGCAAATGCTGACCAGCATTATCTCGGCACACTCAGGAGCTACACGTCACGGAAATGAAGATTCTCAAGTGGATGTGTGGTGTAACGCGAATTCATTAAAGGTAGTCTGGGGGTCCGTGACGTAGCGCTTGGAGCTTATCGCTCCAAGAACGTCGTCTGAGAGTGTACGGCCACATTTGCGCCGGCCTAGGAACTATGTCGGAAGACAATGCCTTGTCATGTTCGTTCCTGGAGTAAGACTGCCCGGACGCCCCAGGAAGCGATGGCTGGACGTCGTGATGCAAGTTATGAGAGCCAATGGAATAACCACTGAGGATGCTAAAGACCGTGCTAAGTGGAGTAGTTTGAGTCGTAAAGCAGACCCTGGCAGTAAGCCGGGGTAATGCTAAGTGGAAGAAGATAAAGCAAGTAAGTATAAGTAATATTTATTTTATTTAGATAACTGTGATTTAATTATAAATTCATTGGCGTTTTCGTGTAAAAAATAATAATAAAATAAGATTTTTTCTCTAAGCATATTATTACTACTATACTTAGTTAAAGATAAAATTTCCCCTTCTCAAGACGTCCTTAGGAAAATTTACTATGTCCATAATTCAGTTGAAGAACAATTAAAGTGGATGTCGGTTTAAATTAAAATGTCAGACTTGTTAGTATCTCACGCAAATTTATCTTGACATGAAGATGGTTGCAAAATTACAGATATACCTAAAAAGGCGTATGACTGACTATCTTGTACCACAAGGCACTAAATTAAAAATGTAAATAAATATATGACATGTTTTATGATTAACTTTTAGTCGAAATAATGCATATTTTAGTAGCAAGATCAATTTTTGTATAAATGATGATGATAAAGTATATTTTTTTAATTATACTACCACATGTGGTGATAGTGCATATACCATATATTTTGTAAGTAGTAATGGTTGCCTTTAATGGATTACTTATAAAGCTTTATTTGTAATATTCATATTGATAACGAGATTACCATAACATTTTATAAATATATTACTGAGCAAATAAATTAAACAATTTCTGTTTAACCATTCATAACAAAATAAGATCCCACTTGCGCATTAAGTTAACACTTTATTGAATTATTATTATTTATTTTTTTGCTATCTAAGCTTTCTATGTAGTAATCTAAATGGCATATTTACAAATTAAATATGATTTTTTTTTCTAGAAATCCACGATGTTGTTAACCAAACAAACGTTTATTTTATTTTGCAATCATGTATCAATAATCCATATAGGTACGTCTCCTGCAGAGGAGCATGGATCCAAGAAAAATGCTCGTATGTTGAATTGTATCTGGGATTTACTAGATTCTTCCATTCAAAATACAACGCTGTTAAAAATAGGAAATGAGAAAGGTAGATTGCTCGAGTTAAATTCACCCAATACGGCCCGTGAAAAATCAACACCAACTCCTACTAATCGTGTCTGTAAACAAAACATCTGGAGTCGACTGTCTGATGACTTCTTCTTCTTCTTCTTCAAAGACTCGAACGCTTAAATAATTTTCTGCTAATGCCCTGCCACGTTGACTGCATTGTCCGTTGATTCAAGCAAATCGTCAGCAATTGGGCCGTGGATTGTCGGAAAGCTACACAGGTTGTTAGGTCTTTATGAGCAAATTTCAATTCGGGAAGGCAGCTTCTGGCCTGGAGGTGAGCTTGTTCCCTTGCACGTTTTGGGTGAATTTCTACAGGGGTGGTGGACTACATAGAGTTGTGAAAACTTTTTAAACGAATACTCGGTGCTACATAACCATAATGTCGAAGGTCCTATTCTTAAATTGACTTATCCACAGAGCATGCCACATCACGTCGAACGTTTGGGAGCGCTATACCAGCAAAAGAGTATATGCTATTTATTGTTGTACTTTTGATCGGTAATTATTCAACAGGTCTCAGTTAACGTTACGTAGACCTCTTTTGCGTATAACGGTGCTGAGTTTTAATTTATGCGGACTAGGAATAGAACATGGACGTTTTAGGTTAGTTTAGGGTTTTCTAAGGGAGACAGAGAGTAATGCACGTTTTCTAATCTAACTTCTGCAAGAAATTTTTGTAGTCTATAGTCAGACATTAAATTAATCGCAAAATAGTTTATTGTCAAAAGCATATCGCGACTTCCCCTATGCGTTATAAAAGCAAAGAACATATTACATAGAATTGTTACTATGTAAGAAAATTACGAGCTGCTTGGAAATTGAATTTTTTAATTTACAATGTTTCATATTTAACATAATAGTTATGAAGTATGTACATCCCGTTCTCCATATATTTTTTCTTTTATATATGAGGACTGAGATAATCTCTATACAGTTAAATATCGAAATAAAAAAATGCGCTTTGTTTTAATGTGTGGATATATAACTATAATGCGTATGTAAGTATCAATATTTCCCTAATACTTTTATTCGAATCAACTCATTTCTCACATTATTCACTCAGATCTATAAACAACTGCTTCGAAATATGCCAATATTTGGTATATTATCTTGAAATCTAATTAGTGGTTAAAAGTAATTATAAAACTTTGTTAAAATGGAGTTATGTCGAGGAAATCGCTAAACAATACACTAATTCCGAAGCTTCTTCTAAAACCTTTATTCTATTAAGCTCACGCTTATCATAAACAAAAGCAAGGTCTTATCGACTAAGTTTTGAAGGCCAAAAGTTTGGAAAATTACAGCTTTCAAAATGACCTATGACGTAAAGGGAAATTCTGTTCGCGTGATAGTAATTAATGTTAAAGTTTACCGAGGACTGATGCTCAAATATCATTAATAGATGGTATCAGTTATGTGGAAAACCATTTGGAGAATGACGGTAAAGACTCAGTAATTGTAGTTACAATTAATTCAAGGTCTAACAGTTCTAGCTTTCATCACACTATGTTAAAGGTCAAAGCTTTTTTGTGCTGCGTAAACGACACGTTATGTGTGACGTTATTTTTTAGTTGGATATAGGTTAATAATTTTACGTTAATTGAAGTAATGGTAAGTATTATCGATAAATTATACAATGATTTTATTTTACATCATATGGATCATGGATCAATTATTTGGAGCACATCCTTAAAATATATTTGTTTAAATAGGTTCCTTGACGCCTTGAAAACAATAGGATTATATTTAAATAATTGTAAACTATATCTACTACGTTTCTTTTCCAGACAATTCAATTTAAAATTCAAAATGACTATAAAAAACCAAGTTATTAATGATTTTATTGATCGATTATGCTGATTATATACATATATCAAGATGTAAATTGTATTTATTAATATATACATAAGCTCATGTATCATAGTATTGAGCTTGATGTATATTACTATATCAATATACATATAAAGTATTAATATAAATTAATATGTTATAATATATATTCGTCAATTTTTACATAAATCTACTCAATTAATTCGAAATAATATACTGTAAATTTTATAAAATTGAAATAATATACTGTAAACTTATTATTTTGAGAAATCATTTCTTAGTTCACTTTATAACTTATATTACTTAATGTATGTACGTTAAGTAACGTAATTATCTTGCCTCTAGCAGAGTGTTATCGTGTAATAGCGTGAATAATTTTGACAGCGCACTACATGACGTCGAGTGGTAAAGGAAATAGAATTTCCGTTATTTTCTTTCTATAGAAACGTGCTTTTACTACATCTTTTTAATGTTGAAGTCTTTTTTTAAAGGTTTGTAGGTTCCCAGAAATAGTAGTTTTTAAATAAATTTATATGATAATTTTATATATATTTAAATAAATTAATAAACCGTCGAGGCGCAGAGGCGCAACGTCTGCCTGTAACGCGACGGTTACTGGGTTCGATCCCCAGTCGGAGAAGATGGATTTTTCTATTTCCATTTTCTTCGCTCTGGCATTTAAGGTAAAGCGCGGCGTTGAGTTCCGCCACTCAACACGCAATACCTCGAAAACGGCGGAAAGTGGGGACGGAGTAAGCAGGGATTAAGTAACAGAGTGTCTTAACACTAGGTTCTTATGGTTCCTGCAGTTCCCTCTGCCTACCCTGCCATGTGCGGGATAAAGCGTGAAGCTAAAAAAAAAAAAAAAAAAAAAAAATTATATTATATTTTTAGTATAATTTTTTTAAATATATGTATGTATTTTTAATTACATTTTTTCTGCTCAAATATTAAAATAATATGACGAAAGTTGTTATTAACATGTATAAATGTAGAAAATATTTTTGATGCTACTAAAATAATACTCGTTATATATTTGACAGAACATAATAAAATCAAGAAACGACTATAACTAAACCCATAATCCTAGTCTAGGAAACGCATTTAAAGATTAAAGGCAACTTGTAATCAACAACAACTTGATTGTGTGCAGCAGTATAAAGGGTTTTATGAATCATGAAATGTTGCTCGGAGAAACCATTGCAATGGCGTATATTTATGTTTGGATTGTTTATTTACATTATCGTTTGAGGAAATCGTAAAATGAATCATTATTTAGCAGGGAAATGGTATCATAATTTGTTTATGTAATTTTATTTTTCTGGAACTAAAAGTAATAATTATGTAAAATTACTGATAATTATATTAATATTAGTATTGGTAACCAATTAAGGGTATTTTCAATCTATGCATATATTTACATGAAGTATTTTGTCATTTTAATATTATTCTAAATAACATAGGATTTTTTTTGGACACAAAGTGAAAAAGGTTTGAGAGTCTCGAACCTGCGTCTCTTGGATATCTTCTAAACGCTCCCGAATCCATAAACCCATACGTTCTTATCGAATTAAGCATCAAAAGATTTAAGCTTGGCACGTCTCAAACATAGTTATAAAAATATATACAATGCAAGTACAATTTTTTATAAAAACTATATACATTTACACTTTAAGACGATGATTTAGGCATTAAGTCCAACAATAACTCATACAGTTTATCCGAATCATGCATATGAAATATTCATATATATTATGAGAAGTCACGCACACGATATACCGTAGATCCAGTTCTTAAATAAGTCATAAACATGTCGTTTATCATTATTACCCTGACTTTTATAGATTTCTTCAAAATTTTGCTAGTGCTTTCCTTTGTATAAAAATAACGTGCAGCGAATATTAGAAGAAATTTTGTTTTAACACTATAATAAGAAAGACAGAAAAACCTATGTTAAGAGGAGACACTCCTTGTTTTCTGCACAAATGGGTGACGAGCATTTTCTTTTATTGGCTTCTTGTTATCATCATCTATAACGATATCAATAAGTTGAACATATGACAGAACACAACTGTTTTATTAAACAGTTGTGTTCTGTCATATGTTCTAAAGATTTGTGAGACAAAAACATCACACTTTTTTAGAGACGTGTAGATACTATTGGATTATTCACGTAAAGTGCCGTCCGAAGATATAATTCGTGAACAATAAATTGCTTGCCTATATTAACTTGAATTAATAGTAAATGCCGGTAAACGGTATTTCGTAAGCGTAATTTTTACGATCATTAAAATTTTCATTTGGACTTTTTTCTTATTTTGCTATTTAATGTAGTTTTGATTTTTTAATTCGGTTCTACATTAAATGTTCCAGACCCTAACGTAGCTTTTTTCTTAAGCACATCTATATTTAATTCATGTACATATAGAACAGCTTATTACCGAGAATTCCCATTAACCAACTTTTTTAACTTGACCTATTTCGGCATGAATAAGTAATAATTTGCTGTAGGAATTTTGGTGTAAGATTTCATCAGAACCAAACGTCGAAATATACATATAAAAGGAAGAAAAGTTTTTATTTAATAGACATTCACATCACGTGTAAAATCCGACTATCGTATTATTTTTTACCTAGTAACAGAGAACTAGGTAAACGTTCCATAATATATAAGCAACATTTTTTTAACTTCAACAAGGGCGTCGACGGCTTTTCCTGGAATGAGTAGGAAGACGCCTTAAGATATTCTAATTTGATTTATCGGGACATCCGATTTTCAAGATTTAGCATTATAAAACTGGAAATATGTAGCCAAAATAAATGTTACTTTAAAGAAACATTAAAATAAATACATTTATAAATATCGGATACAGCAAAGCTTTATACTTATATCAATATGTTTTAATATGCGTATAAATTACTTTATGTATTATTTTTAAAATCTTCATTATTTTACGTTTTTTTAAAGCTTCACGCTTTATTCCACACATGGCAGGGTAGGCAGAGTGAACTGCAGGAGCCATAGGAACCTAGTGTTAAGATACTCCGATGCTTGTCCCTCCTTTCTCCGTCCCTGTTTTCCGCCTTTTACGAGGCATTGTGTGTTGAGTGGCGGAACTCAACGCCACGCTTTGTAAAGGTAGCAAATGGCAGTTTTGTGTTACATTGCTGAAGTACTAAGTTGGTTTAAATGATATCATCATTTCAGAAACAAATTTAAGAAAATAAACAAACTTTATAAATGTATATGCCATACAATAAAAAGAACGACTCCTTAAGTGCTTGGCAAAGATGAAAATCTAATAAGTTATGGAAACTCTTCTTCGAAGTACAAAATGTAAACATTTTAATAATTCTAAACTTGGTAGCTGTAAATTTAAAACATTTTCAACAGATTTCTGAATGGAAATTAAAAATTTGATTTGTTTTATTTTCTTTGTATGTACTACATAGTACATATGTCGCATTTTTTGTGTATTTTAACAATTCTTTCTTTATCGATCTATCGACCGTACCTTATAAATTCTATCAAAATTGGTTTATAATTGGAATTAAATTGGTACCACCTTTGGTGTTCGGCTCGATTCCTATGTCTACAGACAATATTGCCTACTTGTTTGCTTTGCTTATTAGTTTTAATATGTCGGCCTTTTAGTTAATAGCTTACAACTTTTATAAAATTAATTATTTTATTTTTACAAAAGTTGTTTTATTTTTGTACAATTCTTTTTGTTAAGGATTTTTGTTATACACGACTGTGACAGATGAAAATATCTAACCGTAAACAGGCTTAGAGAGGATAACACAAAGGGAAGATTGTCTTCTTCCAGTCGTAAGTTAAAGAATTTTAGATAACAACTAAAGAAATTATTGATAGTTGTTTATATATATACTATATACACCGAAAAAAGCTAATGAAATGAATTTGAAATGAAATTGATTAAATGTAATAATTCCTTTATTGCATAAAATCGCACATACCGTTTTTATGAAATGTAACAAAAAAGGGTTTTATAAAAATTCAATTATAGAACGAAATTGAAATAAAAATGAGCATTTGTCATATACTCGTACAACATATTTGGTAAGCAAGTATTGTTTCACTAAACATGACAATCTACATAATGAATATTTTACGTGGGTAAAAATTCTATACATGAAAACTTGAAAATGAAATCGCTGTATGTATGGAAACAAAGTTGTAACAAGTGCATACAATTATTTATACGATAGTAAAATACAAATAAACAATTGTAAATTTCTTGTCTTGTCTTTCTTTTCAAATGGAACTGATTTTTTATGTAAATTTACAAAATTTGAGGTTATTTTTGATAACAGTATCAAAAATTACCTCCACTTTAGTGTCGGCGACTTTTTATGTTGGAATTCATGTGATTCAAGATTTACTCATCAAAAACCGTTAATTATAGCGTGTGTTACACAGCACAAATAATAATTAATGTTTTCGTATTTACTCTTATATAATATGCATATATTGAACTTTTATTTTTTTCCTTTGTCTTCTTACCATAATGAGGAAAATGGTAAATAATTTTCCTCGAAAAGGAATGAAACTCACAACCGACGCGTTTACAGTTAGACGATATACCCTTGCTCCACGACGGCCTCTTTCGACTCCATTATCGAGCTTTTTGTGAGTGCTTGTCTACATATAGTCCACAAATAGAAAATAAATAAATAAATAAAAGAAATTAATAATATAGAACATTGATTTTAGCATTTCGACGTAACGTATTTATTTATTTATTTATTTTGGTTTATCACATAGGTACAGTAAAGTTATAAAAATACATTGGTACGTAACACAAACCAAGAACCATACAAATGTTTAGATAATAAACACCACATTTGCATAATATGTCTCGATCTATTCTAACTAGCGAAAGACAGAAGGATTTTGAAAGCCAGACCAAACCTTCTTGTACTACATACTGAAGTTGAACTTTATTAGGCAACTACTATAGTTGCCCAATAAATAGATTCTGTGGCTCACCAATCATATGTATTGACTTTGGTTCAGATTTAGATTAAATTTGATGTTTCAGATTTGCAATATATTGTTTGGTTATCTATGTATGTCAGCTATAAGCTCATTAACATATGTACAATATAAGATTTATTTTTATAATACAATAAGGGCACACGGCGTATTTTAAACGCGCCTAAGACGCGCGTTCCAGGAACGCGCGTCTTCGGCGCCGTAGACACTGATATTTGCGTTTACATTGATGAAATAAAAGCGCGCGTCTGACGCGTGTGCTACGCGCGTTTGAAGATATACAAACGTGCGTACAAAGGAGTGCAGTAGGTGCGGGGGCGGGGCGGGCCATTGTACAAGTGAAGAAGAGGAGAGTCTGATCAAAACGCAAAAGCTACGCGCGATCACAGCGCGTTTGTTCGCTGTATCTGCGCGTATACGCGGAGTAGACGCGCGTTTCACGATCTCCCCGTGTGCTTAGGTTACAAGGTTGCGATCGAATGTCGTTTGAATCGCGTATACGCGCGTAATCTGCGCGTCGTCTGCGCGTTTAAAATACGCCGTGTGCTATGGCCCTAAGCACACGAGGAGATCATGAAACGCGCGTCTACTCCGTAACGCGCGTCTTAGGCGCGTTTAAAATACGCCGTGTGCTATGGGCCTAAATATTTTTGAATCTTTTATATCCACAAATATGTCTAAAGCAATATCTATTAAATAACCCCAGAAGACCGATTCACGTAAAGAGCGTCTTCAAAATATGCAATGCTGTGTGCTTAGACAGACCGCACAGAAAGATGGTGGCGGAAGAATCCCGAGCAACGACAACTTGTACAGACCTCAGGTCATTTTTATGGCCGGTTGGCCGTAAAAATTTTAGTCAAACATTTTCTTCTAATATATATAAAGAGAAATAAAAGAATGACAGCCATAAACTAACTAAAGCTAGGGCGTCCCCTGCAAACAAAGATGGCAACGTGAACAGTAAAAAATGCGACATATGAAGATTATGCTACGACGTCCCTCACAAGCGACAAAAGAAGCGCAAACTGGCAAAGGCATCAATCAGTCTAAAATGTAGAACAATCTAAAATTGTCTTACTTGTCACCGGAATACGAGGAGAGCCAACCCCTAATAAAGTGTAAACGCAAGGAAGAGAAAAAAATCATAATATTTTCTAAACGCGAGTTTGAATGTGTGAGTAATTAGGTATTTTTTTTATTAAGGCTGTAATAATTTTATATATGAATTATATAGCTAGATGTAATTTAGATATTTTAAAAGTAATTTTGAATAATGAAGCAACAAATATCTTAATATATATTTTTTAAACATGTACATTACTATGAATACAAAATACATAATTTATATATATATATATATATATATATATATATATATATATATATATATATATATATATATATATATATATATATATATATATATATATATATATATATATATATATATATATATATATATATATATATATATATATATATATATATATATATATATATATATATATATATATATATATATATATATATATATATATATATATATATATATATATATATATATATATATATATATATATATATATATATATATATAATATATATATATATATATATATATATATATATATATATATATATATATATATATATATATATATATATATATATATATATATATATATATATATATATATATATATATATATATAATATATATATATATATATATATATATATATATATATATATATATATATATATATATATATATATATATATGAGGACCGTCGTGGCGCAGAGGCGCAACGTCTGCCTGTAACGCGACTAACGCGACGGTTTCTGGGTTCGATCCCCAGTCGGGGAAGATGGATTTTTCTATTTCCATTTTCTTCGCTCTGGCAACTAAGGCAAAGCGCGGCGTTGAGTTCCGCCACTCAACACGCAATACCTCGAAAACGGCGGAAAGCGAGGACGATGTAAGCAGGAACTAAGTAACGGAGTGTCTTAACACTAGGTTCGTATGGTTCCTGCAGTTCCCTCTGCCTACCCTGCCATGTGCGGGATAAAGCGTGAAGCTAAAAAAAAAAAAAAAAAAAAAAAAAAATATATATATATATATATATTTTATTATATATATATAACTATATATAGTGTATGCTATGGTAGTAGACAATTTACCTGGTTTTTCTCCGCACTCGCCCACTGCACCGGCGGCGGCGCCGGGCTACCTGAGCCCGCGAGGCCAGTTGAGGCCGTCATACACCTTGAAATATAAAACATAAAGTATGCTATTACAAGTTTGTAAAATAAAGATTAAAATTTTAATTTGTTATTATTTATACTAGTTCTTATCTGTTAGCAATCTGTCTACAATAGGTACGCTGCAGTATTTCGGTCGTTTCATTGTCTAGCATCACTTAAGAGCACAGAGACATTTACATAATATCTTAGGCTTGTATATCGGTTACACTTAGGTATTTTTTATGTTCATTTTTTTAATTTAGTGTTGTTTTGATAGAACAAAACTACTTAAACAAGTAAAAAAGAAAACAACATAAAACAGCTACCAGTAAGCCATATCTTTCAATTCTATAGTAAACTATTATGTATAGACTTTACAACAGTGTTAAATACCTGTATGCATAAATAGAATTATAGCAAAAGAACCAAGTATTAAAAAGCGAAAAAAGTACAAATAAAATGACAAGGTACAACGTTAGCGCCATTTTATAAAATATACTGATTGATAAATGCTATTTTTCATTGTATGTTTTTGTCTGAAAATAATGTAATATAAAATAGAGTGTGCACCAATCTGTCAGGTAGAAACACGAACTACTAGTCTAGGCTTCCAGGACCGTTCAGTATGATATATGGAAACCTGTACTACTTACTTTACTTTGACCTTCCCAATGTAACATTAATAATCACGAATAGATGCGCTGCACATAATATGAAAAATCGTATTGAATTCATATCAGTCATTATGTTCCTTTATAATTTTATATTAGTTTAGTTGTAACATTCATGCATGTTATGTAAGTCTAATTAAGGTTTCTATTTTTTACTACAATATACATTTTTATCATTACGAATAAATAAGCCCCCCAATCCAGTATACATCGGTAGGTACTACTAATGTCCTTAAGAAAGAATGCAAGTTTTAATCATTTAAATACATAAATATTTGTTGAACAGAATCACATCGAAGTCTAATCGACCACACACAACAACGCATTCCTCCATACACTTTATATTGAGAAAATATAAACAAATATTATGTTGTTACCCATCTAACATAACAACTTACTCACCTCACAACACGTAAAATAATAGAATTAAATATCCCTGAACACACGTTTCCATTGAAGTGTAAACAACGTAGTTCCTTTGAAATGCGCAAAAAACTACTGTTGCCAAAGAACTAGAATCGAAGTGCTGAACTTTGTTCTAAATGTTAGTTAGTTTTATTTTTCTTCATATTTGTCATAAGAATAACACTACTAATTGGAATAGTTTCTTCATATATATGTAGAGTAGTGTAAAAAGCAAATTGTTTAGAGCTTGACAAATCAATCACTTTTTGTTATCCAGCTAAAAATTGCAATCTTACAAATATGATAATATGAACGGAATCCAAATACGCAGTTTGTACCCGCTCTTGGAAATTTTTTGATGATTATACAAATGTCCAACGTAAAGAAGCACAATAGGCAATAACAATGGTTATAAAACCACACAATTTTTATTGTAGTGCAGTTGAATATTTTTTACGTAATTTACATATTAACCAATTATTTAAAGAAACTGGTACTTCGTCGGTCCGTTTGAACAGGAAATAATATTTACCAAATAACCTGTGTTCTCTCGGTTTTACTATAAGTTTGAATACTCATTTTATGCTGACATTGTATTTTAATCTAAATCTTTTCAAATCAACGAAAATAGGGATAAATTTCACATTTATCAATTTTTATCTACGTAACTTTTTATCTGAGTGGGTACTCCCCGTTGGAATTCAGGGTTAAAACTAGCCTTCCTATATATTTTTCCACAATCTAAGATAAAGTGAAAGCCTTTAACCTGTACATTAAAAAAAAACAGGAAAGCAGGTTCAAATTCTATAATCATTTGAGTTTTACTAACACGTACACGTTAATGAATAAATTGAAAAAAAACACGTGATTTCGAAATCATCAAAACAAACAGACAAAACAATTGTATTTTTTGTTTTGATTATGTCGTACAACGAAGAAAATTATACATGTAAATATATGTACTCAGTATGTATTATGTATTTTCTAGGTAGATAAAAACTGATAGTAATGGATATTGTAACACAGCTCGAGGTTAGAGAACATTGACATTGACAGATTGGCTTGATTTTAATTATAAGAAATATTTTGTAGAACTTTCAAATAATTTAATTGTAAGGTCTCCAAAGTGAAAACAATCTTATAAATACAAGCGATAGAAGTTTAGCTTAAGGCCTTTTTGGGATCGGTATTAAGTTTTAAATGCAGAATTTAGAACTTAGGTCACGGCCATTTGTGTGTTGTTATTGCCGCATATTTTAACGTTAGAAATGTAATTTAAATCTTTAGTAAATATATAAGGTTTCTCTTGCCCAAAAATACTGTAATTTATAGAGAATTAAATTAAAAAAACGTTGCTTTATATTATATATAATGTTATATCACTAGTATGTATTTTGTAATTGTCAACAAAATCAGTATAAACATCCACAAATTTTAATTTGTCAACATGTCTAGTTTATCATGCTTGTAGTTGCGATTGACCTACAATCATAAAATTGATACGGAACCTTGCATTTTTAAGATTATTTATAGAGTCAAATCTAGAATCTAGTTCTAATCTAATTTTAAATACTAGCAGGAAGTAAGTGTGTGTGAATGTAATGTAATATTAAAAATTGATCTGCTTTCTACAGCAATAACTATTTATAATACTAATTATACATTGTAAGAACAAAACTTAGCCAAATGTATGCAAGCCAAATTTACAAATAGTAATTTCATCATTTCCTGATGAATTAGCTTGCAAAGAAATTAATCTTTAACATAGAAATGATACACAACATAGATTTCTGTACATGAATATCTATTATTTTTTTTTCCAATTTCTTTTAGCCTTTATGGTAATTATCCTCTATACTTAAGATATTTATGTCTATTTGTAGTGTGTTCACATAAAAATTAGACTAGTAAAAATATATGTTTAATTACGTAGAATCCTTTTTATGTATCTAAACACCTTTTTTCATATATTGAAGAGTTTTAATTACTGTCTCGATCTTTATGTGTAGTATAGTTTATTTCTTTACAACAAGAAATTAGGTTCTAAGCTCAGGAACTATACATAGAATTTCACTTCCGCACTGGCTTTTTAATATTAAAGAAATATCGGTGCTTTTATACTCAATAAAATTTGAGAATAATTAATTGATTGATTAAAGAAGTATTTACTTCAATATTCTTACAAAATGTTATTTATGATACGAAAAAATTCTGCAAATTCTTTTCATTCATAAGATTTGTTGAGAGAGAGAGAGAAATCTACGAAGATCATTGTTTCACTGATTTAATTGCTGTTCTTGGAAATACGAAATAAATGATTCAAGCATTACACCAATAGGTTTTACCAAGTATTACACATATAACAAATATAAAAATCTTATATATATTTTTATTTATTATTTTATAGTTTTTCGTTTAATTTTAATAAGCGTACTGTAAACGTAATAGTTGTCGGTTCGATTCCCAGTCGGAAGATTGAACAAAATATATGTTCTCATTTTTTTATTCAAATAGATTTCTGTCACTCAACTTGCAATATTTTAAGAATTTGGTTACGTTAAGTATCTCATACCTAATATTTATCATATAAGTACCTATGTTAAATAGAACGTTAAATAAAAGAATGAAATTACTGCTATTTACACATTAAATTTACACGTAACTCAATATAAATTGAAATTAACAAGTTATTTAATTGCCACATTGGTACGAGTATTCCCACCCCGAAATGCATTAAAGGTAAAATGTCAGTTGTTTTTCCTTCTTACAACCAAATTCTCCAAATAGTACCTATAACTTCAGTAATTAGGTCTGACCGGTTTCTATAGTTAGTTCAGAAACTCGTCGTCGTAAATTGTTGTGAAAACAATAAAGGTGAAATACTAAACAAGAGCTCGTAAAAAATTATTGCGTTTGTAATGCATACGTACCTACATATCGTATTTCAAAGTATTGAATTTTCATTTAGCATAATAATAGCATGATGTACATTAAAAACCATTCTACTGATAGTTATCACTTTCACTTATGTGATGGCATGTATGAGTAAATTGAATGTTTATAAAATATTTTAACATTATAAATTGTCTTCAGTAGTAATAGAATAAAACTAAATTTTTGCTTTTATAAGTTCTTCGATGGGGGGGACCTTAACGGTCACATGGGTAAGGCTGCGGAAATGTATGAGCGTGGCCACGGTGGTTTTGGTCACGATTGTCGCAATGCAGAGGGAGAAAATATTCTAAGATCCAGTATTGCGTCCGTGCGTGAATACGTTCTTCCAGAAATGCCCGCAACACCTTACTACGTATGCGAGTGGGCCCCACTCAACTTAAATAAATTATTTGTTGACCAGACGTTGTCATGTGGGCAAGGTAGTTAACTGTAAAGTCATTCCCGGTGAAAACCTCACGGCCCAACATCGTCTTCTTGTCATGGACTATGTAGTTTATCGTTACTCCGATAAAGAAAATACCAGAAACGCGTAGCCTAAGATCAAGCAATCTTTGTTATGTTGCGTCCAATGTACGCAGTTTTTGCACTTTGATGGAGGCATACACGGAAAGAAGGAAAGCTGTGCATATAGCATCCCTAGACATGAAGAAGTCACGTCAGTGTATCTGGTGGGCACTGCGGTCCAAAGGGATCCCCGAATCCTATATTGATATTATCAGAGATATGTACCATGACTCCGTTTCTGTGGTTATCCTAATCAACGCTATTGGCGACACAAAAACCCTTCCCGATTACAGTAGAGATTCACCAAGGCTCAGCTCTAAGTCCGTTTCTGTTTAATGTAGTGCTAGATACTGTCACGGCATCGGAGGCATCGATCACGATGTCCACGCCAGGATTAGCGCTGCTTGGGCCAAATGGCGGGGGGTCACTAGTGTGGTCTGCTTAAAGACCGTGAAAAGTGGAGTAGTTTGAGTGGGAAAGCAGACCCTGGCAGTAAGCCGGGAAGAATTAGAATAGAATATACCTAATACCTATTGAATCGTATGTCAAAGTGTACCAATATTATAATGACTCTTCTAATATAAACGTAAACGTACAAACGTACAAGCCTATATGAAACAGAAGTTAAATTCCTTATAACATAATTAAACCCGAACATATTATATATTATAAATATTTATGTATATCTCCACCAGATATCAGCTCTCTAGCCCTTCATGACATAGTATATATATAAAAAAAGTTATAGTCCGCTAAAAAAGGAGTTATTTTAGTTTAATTATTACAAGGGAGTGCAAGTAAATATTTTATTTTTCACTTCGCCTGTTTTTTAATCTTTGGTATACATATTAATATAGGCACGCAAGAAAAACAATTTTGTATACAGGAAATGTGCTTTCCATCATCACTTTACGATAATCATCGATAAGTACTAAATTAGACATGCCTACTGTGTATGCATATATGTGTTTTACCTCTCACAATTCCTTATTTATTACCATCATCATATATGACGATTACAACAATCAAATACGGGTTTTTATAAAACATTTTATTAAAATACATAAAAAGTGTACGTTTTCCTCGACTTACCTGGGATCTTATCATTATATCCTGACATGGTTACAAAAAACGATTTACTGGTATATTGAGTGACATATACAAAAATACATATGTCGAACATTTTGTTTATTTTTAACTATAACAGTAGATATGGCCAGACTGTGCACATGTTTTTAAAAACTTATCTCTGATATTCAATGTTATGACCAATTAAATATTTTGGACCAAAGTGGACGTAACACTAAATATTTTTTCTTTATCTAAACAGGAGTATAAAAACTTAATTAACGATTATAATAAATTTTATCTTGAAATGAAACGAATTAGATAAGTTCAAAATATTATAAACAAATATAATATTAGTAAAAAATACACTTGCTTAATATTATATTTTTACGACTACGATACTAAAAATTTAACGACCATGAGGCCTCTTAATATGTTACAAAGAGACATTACAATTTGTGATATCAGCTGATAAAAAGATTAAAACTAAAGTAAACTAAAAATAAACATCAAAACGACCATACGAAAATATACCAAGCTATGACATTTACCTCTTATAAATTGAATTATATGTTTAAAAACTATGATGTTACAAATAAGCAAAAATATTCAGTTATATGTGAATTTTACAACAATAATCATAGGTAATGTACAAAACGGAAACGTAAAGAAGTACTTATGTGACAGCAAATTTGAACGTTATGTGAAATGAACTCTTTTTATTGTTCAAACGCTCTGACTACTCGCTGGCTCGCTCTGACTAACCTTTATTACTATGACTAGCCTTTACCTATTTTAACTAACCTGTTACAATTTATTTATGTTGGCATCTCTGGTAGGTATGTATCTGAAAATATTCTATTTATACTGAGTTGTGACCATAAAATAATAAACAGTGTGTATTTTGGCCACCGAGAAACATGATGGTGTTATACTCAAGTAGTAAAGGCAATCAAACGATATTCTAGCAACGTCAAAGATGCTAAAGATTTAACGTGCTCGGAATCATATCTGGTCTGCCTTTGTTCAAACAACCGACACGCAACCTGAATATTCAATACAACATAACAAAAGTTTTAAGAAAATTTGTTACACCTGTATCGAAAATTGTAGGTACTAAAAGATAATAACAACTCGACTCCAAAAATTTTTTAAAAGTATCATAATATTTTCTGTTATATATGAACATTATATGTAAATATTATTTGTAGTTTAAATAATTGCAATATTTGCATAAATAAATAGTTATGATGACAGTCGTGACGCAAATGCATAGCGTCTGCCTGTAAGCGCGACAGTTTGTGAGTTTGACTCGCAGACGGGAAGAATGGATTTTTTCATTTCTATTTTCTTCGCCCTGGCACCTAGATGGCTCTCAAAGGAAGGCGGAGAGCAGGGAACAGAGTATCTTTACACTTTACAGGTTCCCACGACACCAGCGGTTCCCTTTGCCTACCCTGCTATACGCGGGATAAAGCGTAAAGCTATACATATAAATAGTTAATCTCATTTTTAGGTTATTTAAAGACAACTAATGTTAAACCGATAAAATCGGAAAATTCTATCTAATCTAAAAGCTAATTGATCTCTTGATTGCTGTGTGAAGCCAAGTACTTTTAGCTATGTCCAAGCTCCATTTTCGCATTTATAAATTCAAAATATGTGTAAATAATAATAATATTATTTTATTAAACAAAGTGCGATTTTGTACATATTTTTTCAACACGCTACGTCTATAATGTCAATATTTCACGGAAGGAAACAAGCTTATTTGACACTGGTTTTGTTTTTTCTTATCGACGACATACGGAAGACACAAAGAGATGAAAAGAATATTGATGAGACTACGAAATATGTACTTATTGACAATGCCAATGACTGTGGAAAATTTATTTAACGAATATGAGTTAATACTCTTGTCACATTTACGAGACTGTACACAGTAATTGTAGGTTAAAATTCCATTAAGGGGAAAAGGCCAGTCTAAAAATCAAGCCAAGTTAAGCTAAAAGCGACACTAAGTGTTGCGCGTGTAAGTGATCTAGTCAACAACAACTTAAATAAGCAGCAAAATATTGGGTAGCTTAAATATTGGGTAACTTAACTTGAGTACAGGCTGTCACTCATCCTTATATATATATGTATGTATTTATATATATATATATATATATATATATATATATATATATATATATATATATATATATATATATATATATATATATATATATATATATATATATATATATATATATATATATATATATATATATATATATATATATACCTGTAGCAAGGTACATAATACACATATAAAATACAGTGGGCTGGACAGTAGCTGGACTGGAGCTGGACGCTGCGCTTTATCTCAGTACTAGAAAATAAAAAAATATCTCTTTGAATAGGACCGTTAATCTATTTTGTACGTTATAAGTATAATTAATTTATACTTTAACAATAAAATCTTAATGTTTTCAATTCCAATTATCCATTGGCTTTGAAAGTTTAAATATGGATCAATCCTATTAAGGCGTTTACGAAGCGTAAATCCAAAGGTAATAGCCGTAAAGGAATACAATAAAAGGGCCAATAGATAGAAGAGAGGCAATTTACCTCGGGCGGTAAAGGGATTGCATTTGAATGAAAACAGAATAGACAGCTAGGTTTCCTTTTAGCATTAAAAATATGTATTGTACTGACAAGAATGACCCCTTTTGTCAGTCGCAAATTATAATTATAAGGGTACTTAATAGTTACCTTTAAAAGTATGTCCGAGTTAGATCTCCATTATATTTAAATTGATTTAAGTATATCTAATTCGGTACAGGTTAAACGTAAATAAAGTAAAATGAAAACTAGTAAATATAATCTACAGCTTGTTTACAAAATAAAAAAATAATGTAAGAAAAATGTCGTAACATATTTTTTATTTCTTTTATTTTGAAACCAATAATATATATGTAATGTAACTTTTCGCAGCGTTCGCTTGTACTAATTGCGTAATTAAAATAAACGATGCCTTACAGCAGTACGACGAATATGGACAACTTAGTTTCACTGACGTGATATTTGTCAAATGTTAATTAACGTCCTGTTTCCAAATAGGCCCTATAGTCTTCTATTAAACTTAATACTATATAAATTAGGATAAATTTATTCTAATTTAGCCTAATTTATATAGATAGATCAATCAGGACCGAAAAAATATTTTTTAATGTTAGATAATTCGAATTATAAAATCCGTCTAGAAAGCGTCTTTCGGAATTCTAAGGCATTTCCTTTGATATACGAAAGAGGCTTTCTAGACGCGGTCTAGTGTTGCTGACGCAATGGTTGTTGGTTTAATTTCTAGAAATCTTCAGGTATGTTTATATTACAATTATTTTCATTTCCCCGCTCCAGTAGACAAAGGTCGGCCGTAGAATGTTATGTCTTAGCTCTTGGTTCGTTAGCTTTTTCTAGAACGCCGTAAGATTGAAGCTATTATGATGAAATAAAATTGTAGCCTTTTAATCTTTAATAATTTTAATTTATGAAATAATTTGGTTTAAAACTAAATTGATTTTTAAAACTTCTATAGACAGTACCTAAACATGTGCAAAAAATGTAAAATTATTAAACTGTCAATTTAGAAGCATTTATTAAAATAGAATTGATCTCCGTAATTTTATGAATAAAATAAATTAAAAGATTACAAATGGTACACCATTTGTAATCTTTTTTGTATTGTATTGTCTTTCATCTTTTTTGACCCACATTAGGTCGTTTGCCTACGTTTAGTTAGATGATGAAATTATAAAATATGATTGACATTAGTGCTAGTGTCATTAGACAGTGAACTAATTAATCGTGCGTGTTCATAATAGACGCAATCAAATTAAATTACATGACATGATGATTATGTAAACAATTCTAGAAATTAATCATTGTTTTAAAGTTTTGCTGACTATATGTAATCTAATACTTAAAAGAATAAAAATTATAGATAGCATTGCTGTCCTTCTTTCAAGATCCATTTTCCTGGAGGGATCCAGCTGGTATTGATATCAAATATGTAAGTCCACAGTCATTGGAACCAGAAAAATAAATTATTATTTTTGTATACTGTATGGAATTCATTGCGTGATTAAAGCATATTTATATTTCGACAAGTAATGACAACATTTATTACTTAATTGTAAAAAAAATTTAAAAGGGACCAATAATTGTATATCACAGAATAAATCGTTGCAAATTAATGTCAGCACTCACCAGTTTATACGCCCACAAGTTTAAGTTTATTTAATTTTTACAAGATCTCTTGCCAGTTGACCCCCAATAATGAAATTGGCACACAACACTCCAGTCTAAGTCACAGTCCAAGTTCACATTTGCTTCAGCAGCTTTATTTTAAATAAATATATAATTTGATTAAAAATTAATTAATTCATTCTTTTCACATATTTTTATTAAAGAGAAGAAAAACTAATTATTATTCCGAGGATTAAACGAGCTGGTGTCGGGTTTATTGCGTCATAAGAAGAGAAGCTCAAAGCAGTGTCTGGCACTTGCGACTCACGCAACTTATAAGAGTTATAAACTAATTCTTAAACACATTAAAAGTAAGTTTATTATAACACATTTTACCGTATTTCGTTAATAATGCAAAAAAAAACCTTTTGAGAATCAAGCAGGATTTATTAGTATATATTTACCAAAACTAAAACTTCAAAGAGACTTATAACTTTATCGATTCTTTAAATGGATAAATAATTAAAATAATCTTGACAATTTAAATAGTTTTATTATTAAACAGTCATTAACTATATTAAAGTTTCAATTACCCCATTTGTGCTCGCATAAGTGCGTCTGAAAAGAAATAATTAGCATGTATACGTGAATGACAGCAAATTCACCGTAGTAATTATCGATTTTACGTTCTTGTGTCACATGCTTTGTACATAACAAATTGTAAGTTTTGATTAAGTAGTACAACAACTGTTGAATGTACAAGATACGCTTGTATGTATTATACATACGATATATGAAATAGATTTCAATAACTCGTAACGTAAATACAGATTAACGCTAAGTGATTACTTAATTTTCACTAACGTAAATCACCAAATTAATATTATATTGTTGACAAAAGTCACATGATTTGAAAACATATATAAATAAGTAAGACTCTAATTGAAAAGCTAATATAATTAATATATATAACTTTAATTTATATATTTATTTATACAGTTATAACCGCTGAAGATGATTTCGCAAGGGCCTATCTAAAACAATATATATAATAAAAAAAAGAAAATGTGTCTGTAAATTATATATATTTCATATTAAACAAGTAGATGGTAAATACACTATATATTATGAATCTTTACATTTTTGTCTTGCTTGATGGCCATTTATCTGTCACTCTTCAGATTTACTGGACGATTTACTGAATGAGTTTTTCGTTATATTGCTGACACGTCAGAGCAGGATCTAGACTATAATTCAGTTTAGCATTTTTTATTAATATTCAAAATGTTAATAAAACACAACAAATAACAATAAAATGATTGAAATTATGTATATTTAAAAAAAATAATAAACTGTTGCATAAAAGTCGTATAACAAGAAACACTAAATCCTCGCCTATAGACTTATGAACATCTACCAATTTAATATAAATACCAATATATATAGTAAACATCAACAAGTCAGTAGAGTACTATTACAAGAACAACAACAAACAAAGGAAAGATAAAACAACAGATATTCCAAATGTTATTTTAAAAACTCGTCCAACTACTTCACTGAACGTCAATTAAGTACAAATCGCAGGGATTCCATTACGCCGCTGATAACTTTGTGACAGGCTGGGTACTAGAGACGGGTGTAATTACACAAATTGCTCAGCCCATTGAAATAATGTTGATGAAGCCTCTTGATATGATGACGTCAGCTTGTCCACTTTCTTTTTTTTTTTTGCGATTTTGTTCTGTTTTGTTTTAAACAGTTACTAAATACAATTTTAATATTTCGTGAAAAAATTATTGAGTCAAAGAGTAATAAGATAAAGTAAAGTAAGATATGTCTTCAAAGTGTATAAAATATCGGTTATAATCGGTTATTCAATTATTTTGAGTAAATGGCGTTTCGTTGCTTATACTCGTCGCTCAACAAATCCCGTTTGCTTAGTTCGTAAAATAAAAAAAAATAAAACAAATTACAGTTATATTATATTTTTTTACAAAAATATGCTATGAGAAACGCGTTATCTTTTCCTGCAGCACCATCTTCTTCTTTTAATGTAATAATAATTGTTATGTATTATTATATATTAACTCAATTCATTTTTTTATGGCGTTCCGAGCATGCCAGTTGAGAACAAAGCAATTTTAAAGGTATTCACATGTAAATGGATACAAAATATTGTTTATAGTAATCTTTTACTACCAATTAACCTGTCTTCTCTTCTTCGTCAGAACATGATCTGCTTTATACTTCATTAAAAAGTGTTATCAAAAGGAAATTGGAAACAGGTTTACTATTCAAACTGCGGTCTGTATGAACAAACTTGACTATATAAGCCGTTTCATATTTTTTAATGTCCGTTAATAATTTTATAAATTTAATTGATTTTTTACTTCACGCTTTAACCTGCTTATGGCAGTTTAAGCGGATAGTAAGTGTCAAAAGACTACAGTCACATTTGAGATACTGCTCTACAGTCACATTTGAGATATTGTATGACTTACCAAAGCGAAGATTTAATTTAACTTGCCTTATTTCTTATGTCCTCTAGATTTGACAGGGGGAGGCAACAAATGCACCAATTGAGAAATATATGGATGTGAAAGCAAGGAAAAGTAATTCACTTCGATTAAAGATCGCACCCACAATTATTAGTTGTTACTTAACCTAAAAACGTAGAGGTAAAATAAAAGTACAAATAACAAGTATTGTACAGTTAGTATAGTAATTTATCAAAGAACAATTCGTTCGTATCTAACACCATATAAAATATACATTGAGCTTTCGATATGAAATAAAAATGTGAGTAGAAATTTAAATAAATATACAATACAAGAGCAAAGAGAATTTCCATGTTAAATTTTATGGCTTTTCACATAAGTGCTTTGACTTTCGCGGGACAAAAGAAAAGCTGAATAATAGCCCCTTTATGGTTTATTCTCTATTTGGCAATAACAATATATATTTAACATTATAGCAATTTTATGTATAAGCAAGCAATTCGTTTTTCTTTTATTTTTTATTTTTATCTATTGTTTTAAGCATACCAGTGTACAATTCAATTTGCTATTGTCACGTTCAATGGAAATACATATAGAAAACAACATGGCATAAATGAGAAATTTCTATACATATAACTTTGTAAAACCGTTATAGAGTGCATGTATATAATAGTAATATACATGAAAATTAGTTTTTTTGTATACGTTGCATAAGTATGACCACACAATGACCCCAAAATTTGATCGCAGGATTTATAAAGGTTCTGGGGCGTCACCTGAAATCCAGGTTCTTTACAATCAAATCTTAAATCAACACGCATGAGGTTAATAATAAATGTTATTTTTAAAATCCTCATCATTCATAAAAATTCATTCTGCTTCTGTACACCTTTCTTCGAAGCGAACGCGTTTCAAGACGCAATTACATTTAAGCTTTTTATAGCTTTCACTTTTATTAATAAGCTTGTTAATGATTAATTACGTATATTAAATATGTAAATAAATAAGATGTTTTGTGCACGTCGAAAGAATGAGTGACCAAAGAGTGGTAAAAAAGATATGCAACGCAAAAGCGAGTGGTAAGAGAGGTAAGAGGAGACCTCGGTTGACTTTCGAAAACACAGTATTGAAGATACTGGAGGAAGGTCACGTAAAAAGCATGAGGACTCCCCGGAGAGCATGCATGAAGAGGTTAATGACAGAGGACGAGGCGAAAGCGGTAAGCAGGGACCGCAGCGTTCGGCGCTCCGTTCTCTCTGACTACCCCGCTAGGGATAGAGCGTGAAGCTATGTAGGTATGTATGTATGTATGTATGTATGTATGTATGTATGTATGTATGTATGTATGTATGTATGTATGTATGTATGTATGTATGTATTAAATAAGTATGTTATAAAATATGAGTATTGTTTTGTTTATGACTCTCAAATTGACACTCTTCATATTTACTATTGAATGCTTTTCATCTTTTTTTATTTATGGTGTTCCGAGCGTGCCAGTTAGTTGAGCACAATTCATTTCGCCAATGTCACATTGGAGAACACACAAAACAAGGAAGAATACACAGTAAAAAGGTAATAGCATTACTCAAACAAATGCATGTTTAACTTAATTTACCGCTCAGATATATCCACGTTCTTTTAAACGTATTTAACAACAATCACCTTACAAAAACAACTTAACGAAATTTCGTCAGTAGATTTCATTTCAATTCAAAGACGTTCAAGCGTAAGGTCAGCTATTAAGCGATTCGTTGGGCCGTGTAATCAACACACAAATTACGCAGTACATCTAAGTCGAAATGACAAGAGAGGTTATTTTATCTGTAAATACAGATATAAATGAAACGACATTATTGCTATATTTAATGTGTGTAATATGGCTAAATAGAGTTTGATATTCGTCCTAGTGGTACTCTAACAATAAAAATAAAGAGCCTAACGAGTTAACTTGCACGTAGCCGACAGAGAATGCAAAGGGAGTCTACTGTTAAGAATATTATACTCCTTCAACTTATTTTGGATAATATCATATCTCTAGTAATGAATTTTCAATAATCTTTTAACTCCTAATATATATACATATCCTCAACTTGTACATTATTCAAAACTTATACTCGCAGGTATGTTCTATCTATATCTATTATATTTTTACGAAAAACCGTATACGATAGTGGAAATATACTTCCACTACCCTATATGATTTTTCGTAAAAATATAATAACTTAATTTTTATCTGCCTCTTTGTACACGCAAATCTTTGGTATCACTTAAGGATTTTTTGTTATCTTAAGCTTTAAAAGACGGGCATACATCAAGCATACCATAATATTCCACCTAAACTGTAAAAAATATAATGAAGTGCTACCTTTATAAATGTTATTAAGCATTTTAAGTAATCATTCAATGAAGACTCATAAAATATCTTCTTCTCTATAAGATATAATAAAATATTACCTTAATAAACATTGTTCAGTGTGATCTGTAACATCTAAAAAAGGACTATAACGACCATCTTAATTATGAGAAATAAGAAATTAATATCTTAATAAAACTATAACAGTGAGATGGGTAGTAGGCTAATTATATTAATATTAAATATATTATATTAGAAATTGACGCCACTTACGTGCAGTGTATGACTGTCATGAGAAAGTGGATAACAAAGTTTTGATTTCAAAAATGACGTGCAGTAAATAGAAGAAATGCTACTTTGGAAAAGCACATAAAGAGTACCGCAAAGTTGCCGGTTGCTACTTGTACCTATGAAGCAATGACATTGTCTACTTTTTCTGGTATTAAACCTTTGGTTAAATAATACTTTGATTTAATGAATAAAACATGTAACGTTAATGAATTAACTAAATATGGGCACATAATGAAATAATTTAAAGCTGAATAATTTGTCGACCAATGCACTGCACTTAATTACGTAGGCTTACAATTTTTTGCGTATATAAATTAAAAATATCCATTAATTAAACTCAACGCCTTTTTTAACCAAAGAAGATTTATTGAACATCAATACAAATGTACACAGAATATTCTCGATATAAAAAATTGACAAGTTTATTTCAACATCATTCTATACATGTTACAAACAGTTGTATATTATATATAGAGCGTGCACCGAATCTCTTCACGGCCTGTTGACTTTAAGGCACTTGGATCCTTGTATTAACCTTGAATTGCTCCGAAGGCTGCGGCTTGCGTCGAAACAAACTTTTGTAAGTATCTTTAAACAAAGCAATAAAGTAACGGTTAATCTGCAGCAGGATAATAAATCAGTCATTCACCTCTAGTCAGTCAATCAACTCTAGGTACTCTAGTACAATTATGACTATATTTTAATATGTAAGTTACAAATATAAACGTTATTCAAGGTTTCGTATGATAAAAAATTACAAAAAACGTCTTTATTTCAAAGATATTTAAGTATATTGCTCTGAAAAACTATTACATTTATTGTTTTAATAATCATTGAATTAAATAGAAGACATTAGTCATTTATTCCGCTATAAAAAATAATTTAAAATAAAACAATTTTCGTTAAAACGATGTACTACAACTTGACTTGCGAATAATTTATATAATTTGAGTCTCTTAATTTTTCCTAAGGAAATCGCAATGAACATTAGTATAAAAATTAATGTTCCTTTTTTATCTATTTAAATTATGATTACTGAAGTTTCTTATAATGGTTAGTTGCGACATGACTATTGGTGATATTAGTTGTTCGTTTTTCCTACATTAACACAATATACACGAGTATTTTAGGAGTATAATTTTATAATTTGTGCTATGGAATCGACCATGTACAAGTCTAAGTAAAATTAATTTATGTACTCGATATTACAACTTGTGTATGTGGTTGAATAATATATAGAAGTATAACTTCTTTAGTTAAAACATAAGGATATGTCTAGAGCAAGCACAAAATATATTACTAAGTTTCATGTTTACAAGTAGCGTTCACAAACAGAATATATTCATAGAAAACAATTTCCTTTTTGCTTCCGAAAGTAAGACTTAAAAGTACTTAACATATGTATATACAAAATAATCATCACAAATATGCAAAGAAATATGATATGTAAATCTTTTGAGCGGTTCATTGTGTTACACATGTAACTTAAGCCCTGCCTTAAAATTACAGACGTGAACGTAAGCGTGATATACGTTTTAAAACACGCTTAACACGCCTCAAGCCTGTTCTTTCATTACCAAAAGGACATACGGAATCTGTGCCCGCTCGTAATCAACAAATTACCAAAACGTAGTCTGTTATAACTTGTTTTATTTTCAAACTGGGCTTCAAATTCATGTATACTCAAGGCCCCTGATATATTCTAACAAAGCTCACTGTTACTTGCGCATAACATTTGTATTTGTTTTCATGAATCAAGTAGTATGATTCAAATTTGTATTACTGTTGCGTAATATCAAACAATGTTTCAATGTTACCTACGACATTATATAATTCATCGTTAAAATTTTCAAGGAAAAATGCTTTCTAAGAAACGTAAATTGTATACATATTTATCATTCTGATATATTCCAAATTGATTAATTCTGATAAATTAATTCCGCGATAGGTAAATGTTTTGGACGAAAATGTTTTTTATCTTTGCATCAAGCATTTAGCATACGAAATCCATTATATTGTGACACATCACGAGTGTTTATCTGTGATAAGATCGGCACACACGAGACTTAAGGCGCCAATAACTGAGCGCTAATCATTATTCCAGCAGTGTATTGATTTCCTTGTTTTTGTTTCTATTTATTTTTTGTATGTATATATCAAAATATAATTGTTTTGGCATATCTTAAAATTATTATAATTAGCTGTTTAATTCGAAAACTCAAAAGAGAGAAACAATATATGTATCAACATATATTTTCATATATCAAAAAATCAAAAACTACTTTATTGTACATATTTTCAATATGTCTAATATGTCTAGGAAATCTGAAATACTTAAGAGTTTAGATCACATATACGGGGCTACCTTTGAAACCAATATCCAATAATCAAATCTCAATAAACGTAATTTATTACTCTGGTACCCAATTTTGATGTAGCACTATTGCCGATTAAGTGTGTATGTGTCATTATGGGCTCAGACATATCCTAATTTTGTCTAGAACTTTTATGTAAAAAAACATTAACTATGCCTTAAAGCCTAGTAAATTATTTTTAACAAGAGTTTTTACTGAAAATACACGTTTAATAATATAAGTAATATTCAAATGTTTAACTTTTACATTATGTTGATTGTAACAACTAATGATGAATTGCGTCTGTAAAAGCTATACCCATATAGTAACCATACCTATTCCGCACATTTGAAACTACATTAGGATTATCGAATTAGAAGACTGCTTTTATCTAATTAAACGGCGCCCTTTCATCAATTGTACAAATGGCTTTCCATCAAAGCATTAGTAAATTAGAATACATGTCTATGTTAATACAATTCTATGATAAATAGCAAGCAAAGTATCTTTTTACTAAATATTATTACGAAATAATTATTTAGGATAATGAAAAAGTAATAATAGAACAAAGATTCAACTCTCCTGTTTTATACTGCCCAGATCTTCCGTTCTACCACGATCTCGAGATAAAATCCTGGAGATGCATAAAGAAATGTAAACACTTTGTTGTAATGATGCGTCGACTAACATTGATTTGAAGTAGGCCACCTGGTACTGTTACCATAAACGAAATATTAAGCTCAATTTCATTTCACATTTATAGATATATAACTATTGGCACATCAACAATTATGCCATCTATTATGATTTTCAAACTATATAATCTTTATCATAGTAACCATTCTGTAACTATTAGAAAAAGCCATAGAGGAAGTTACAAGATATATGTTTAATTCTATATGGCGTTAGACTCTTTATCAAGTCATGACGTTAGGCGCGTGTTACTTCCACTCGTTTTAAATGGAACAAAGGCAACGGGAGCCTCTGTGATGTGAATTTTAAGTTTCTTCAAATCGGCCGTCTCGAATAAAATTTAAGATGAATTGATAACTGCATGTAGTTTTTAAAGTGATTTTAAGACTTTTATAATATTTTCGACGATAAATTCGTCGAAAATATTATAAAAGTTTTATAATCACTTAAAAAACTATTTATATATTTTATAACTATTCATTAACTGTATAAGTTAATCTTGAAAAGTCAATAAATTGTGCATTTTATTTTTAATTCGACATTGTTTGCTAATTCTTGGAACTAGAAATAATATCGTGTTAAATCAGATTGGTACAACAATAACACTAACTAAAGACAAATTTACACTGAGTAATTTCAATATAATATGTTATTTTTCAGTATGTAAGTTCCACATGACAGTCATATTACTAACAATAACAAAAATGTAAGTCTATAATCTATTGCATATTCAACACAAATCTAACAATTGTAATGAGATTTACTGGTGAATTTGCGGAACATTCCATTCGTATTGAAAATGATGTCATCGATATACCTAATACAAAATTCGATCCACAACAAATGTTATTCTTAAGAGTTTCCATCGGCATGTGGATGAGAGTAATAAAAAAGAATCGAATCATTATTAACAGAGTACTTATATAAGTAAATATCTTTTTTTTGCGCGTATAATATTTTAAGTTTGTATTTTTTTAAAAGTTATAGTGTACGTGAGTTATGTATATCGATTTATTTTCCCAAATTATATAGCAACCTATACAATATCAACTTATATAGAAAATGTTAAAAAGTACATATTATAGACAAACTTGATATTATAGAGGAACTTTATCAAATCTTAATAGGGATCCGAGACCTTTTTGGATATAATATATGTAAATTGAATTTGCGTATACAAACCAACTGAAAGGGTTTTAATTTTATATTTACAAGTAACAAATGATTGTAAATGTTAAAATATTTTGCAGAATCGTATATTGCCGTACTCACGATATGTCAAAATATACGGAGAAGAACGGAGCGTGCCTTATTTAAACGCTTATAATTTTAATGCTTATTACGCATGCTATAAAATGTTTGTACTCAAAAGAAAATTATTCTTACAGAAATTAATTAAAATTTTTAGACTAGTTAGAAAGGCTGTAAGTATGGGTTACTTTATTTCCCATGTTTCTGTCCTTTTAACATGTACCTAATTGTTTAAAACCAGGCTGAGGTAAATGCCATTACGTATAATAATATTACATAAAACTTCCTCTTCCCACTACCACTGGCAAAATCAAACACATTTTAGAAATTGGTCTCTACGAAATAAGTTGACATTTGATATTTCAATTGGATTGTGTAGGTAATCGTTAAGCAATAATATTCACGTATATTGACACCTACAACGTTAAGTATTTCCACTTCACCTATATAACAAATGAGGTATTGGGGCGAAGCGACCTCACTCGGAAAATAAGGTTCGACAAATAATGGGAAAATGTGGATTATTTGGAAGCTCATTACATATAATGTTATACTTGCTGGGTCCTTGTCGTATTTCTATTTAATGACAGTGAAAATATTTACGATATTATTAACCAGACTGAACATGTATTGAATAATAACACAATAGTTGTAATAAATATTAAATAAATATTGATAAATAGATTTTTTATTTAAATAAATATGGCCTATTTATAAAGGAAGAAATCGGCATATTTTATTCGAACGTGTACTTTTTGATTAGAAGTTACCAATGCTATCCAATAAACTCCAGTCGTAACTCTCTCCACAGGATCGCTCACGCATGCCCCTTCGATGCCTCTGTAAAAACCTCATTACAGTGCACTACAGTGTACGCCGGTGCCATTCCTAGTCTCTTCCTAGTTCTTATGAAAAAAATATATGCCTTCTAAAATATGGCAGGTACTTACAAGAATGTTACAGTAAGCATGATAAAGAACGTGCTAAGTCAGTTAGGGCATGGTGATGTCAGACCTAGATGTACCTTCGAGAACATAGATATACTGGAGGAAGGTCACGACCCCACTAAGGATACAGTGTGAAAAAGTCATCATAATAAACTGGTATTACTTTATGTTTGAGTAATTATACTAATAAGTAGTAATATATGGCTGGTAGCTTTATTGATCGTATTTATCAGCTTCACTCTTTACCTCGTAAAGAGAACCTACAGTTAAAGCACTTTATTTTAAACTGAATTCATCAACTCGCTTCGTTTGACTAATGCGGAAAATGTAATTTATTCACTTTAATCGAATTCAAAACTGCGCCATGATTACTGACTTCATTTTTATCATGGTTAAACTTCAAAATTTAATCTAAAAATAAGCTCTATCAAAACTTGGCTATTGATAAACAAGTCAAAACTAAATACAATTACATTAAGTAATAATGTAATAAACTATGTCAAGACTACTTTTGCATATTTTATAAAGCTAGTTCAGTTGAACTTTGGTAATCATTATTTCTCAAAAGAAAACACGTTTTCGATTTGAATCGTAATATTTCATTTCTTACAAAGGAAAAGATAATAGAAACAAAGGTAGGTATAATTGATATATTGCGTCATCAAAATAATGAGAAAATTATAAAATTACTAAAATATCAAAATTTATAGACAATAATTAAACTATATAAACGTCAACGAGTAGAACGTTAAAGCCCTACGAATCAATTTATCCTTACTAAGTATATACATTTTGATCAACACAAAGATTCAATACTAACTCACAACTAATTAAAGATTTAAAAATATAATATTTATGCAATCATTTTGTATTTATTAGTTTTTTAGATAAAATATAATGTCATTGTGTTACACCTACCACTGTAGTACATCTTCAGGTTATCTTTGTCAACGTCTTAATAACGGAGAAAATTTAATAATATATATAAAAATATTGTTTCTAACAATATTTCAAACGTGTATGTTAAGGTCACAAGTATTTAATTTAAATTTTAAGTGTGTTGTGGAAATTATTAAAAATATCTAAATTCAACACGTGTATGAAAACTGATTACTATTTTTATATTTTAAATTTTAATATCAGTCGAAAAACTAATCAAAATTTATAACAAATGAAACAAATTATACATAGTAATGAAATGGTTGACATAAGATTGTAGTTTATCGCATGCACTGTAAAGTATATTGTCACAAGTTTTAAGTCTGTTAACTAGAAACTTACTATTAAGGTATATATAGTTATAATATGTATTAAGCAATTCCAACTTTTACTTTGCAACTTAGTGCAAACGTAACAAAGTCTTCGATTTAGTTTAAACTTGAACTACAGACTATTCAGAGTTAAGTCCCGTTGATGCCTTTTACGTAATAATTTAGAGATTTCTTCTCTCGGCATTTCTTCAGTTTTATACGTTTTTATACGTAGTTAATTGTTTTAATACTTTGGGTTGATTTTTGTTTATATGATACATTCAGAAAAAGAAATATGTTACATAATCATACATATAATATTTTATATCCCTGAGCACATTTTTCATATGTTTATATATTAAGCTAAGAGATTACGTAATCTATCTGCTTAAGATTAAATAAGTGTATAAAATTCCTATACCTACACGTGTAATAGTCACGTCTTTGTAAGATGGAAGGAATATTCATGTAGTTTTTACAATTAAATAAAAATGACGCCTTACGGCGCAGCTAGCATATTAATATGGAATGAATATTACAACAGCCATTCACCATCTATCCTACGTAGAAGGGTAGTCGTGGAGAACCAAGTATTTTTCATTATTTTCTTTTGGCAATACTCTCGTGTGGTAAATCCTTCGGATTATACAGGATAAAAAGGTAGCTTATATATTGCTCTACAACACATACCATCTTTTATTAAAAATGTGTTCAACTCTAGCCGTATATTAAACACATCATAGCCACATCACTTGTTGACTTCACCATTGTCTCTATGTCTCCTAATTTCGTCTGAAAGCATAGGCAGTGTCCTGAAGACTTGTTTTCTTAGCATGATCTCGTTTATATATCTTATAAAAAAATTTAAAATTTTGCTAATTTTAAAATTGACATTGATTTTCTTAATTTGTCATCATTCGGTAGATCTGAAAGCGTTATAAGGAAAATGTATTAAAAACCTTTCATCTGAACCAGCCTGTTCAAATTCCTACCATTTTTTAAGATCACTCACAGAGCTTGATATTGATAAGAACATTTTATCTATCTCTTCGAATGAAGTTGCTATTGATTGTATGGTCGCAATGTCGCAATTTATCCGAGATATTGTTGCTGCTAATTTGACTCATATCCTTAATTATTTACCAGCTAGTGTGATAGCGTTTGCTTGTTACGTCAATTCTATGACATTAACAACAACACACTCGTGTAAATGTGCCCTATAGATACTACTTAATCGTAAACATAAATAATAAAGAATTCATTATTTATTTGAAAATAAATTCGGCAAGCCTTGAATTGTCCCTCATTGCAAAAATACGTTTATAATAAAACCTTATAAATTATTTATTTATGTGCCAAACAGCAAAAAAACTTAAATATCAATAGTTTTGCGCGTTGAGATTTAAAAGCATAGTAATTTTTTTAGCTTCACGCTTTATCCCGCACACGGCAAGGTAGGCAGAGGAATCTGCAGGAATCATACGAACCTAGTGTTAAGACACTCCGTTGCTTAGTCCCTGCTTTCTCCGTCCCCGCTTTCCGCCTTTTTCGAGGCATTGCGTGTTGAGTAACGGAACTTAACGCCGCGCTTTGCCTAGTTTCCAGAGCGAAGAAAATGGAAATAGAAAAATCATCTTCCCCGAGTGGGAATCGAACCCTCAAACCGTCGCGTTTACAGGCAGACGCTTAAGCCTCTGCGCCACGACGGTCCTCAATCTCCTATTTATTTTTGTGAAGATCATGAATAAATCAACTTTGGGCAAGTTCGAGCTGTTAGCCTTGTCACTCGAATGAATCTTGTTCTTGATAAAACTAAACGAAATAATAAAATTGACAGATATTACGAACGACTCAATAAATAAAAGAATTATATGCGAAGAACGTCGAAATTCTTACGAAATTTGTGACAGAACTGTCATAGATGTGAGGAAATCCATTGCTGATTGCTTTTATAAAGAAGTATTTAAGTATATTTGAGAATTTACGAAATAAGTAATAGACTAGAGCGATAAATGAAAAGTAGTATATTTTCTTATTCTTCTTCTATTTCAGCGAATTAAAATATTATTTTTGTAATTCATACTACCAGTCGTCATCCCTATTATGTATAGTTAAGTTTAAAATTCTTAATTACATTTTATAAATCAAATACAGATTAAAAAACCTTCAGTGTAACCTAATTGTTATGTATGTTAATTACTTGTATAGTTAATTTGTGAATTTTCTTACTTTATAAACAATTGTGTATTAATATACAAATATATATTAGTATATTAGAGAGAATATGTATATGTAGGTATGTATTTATAATTACACCACTGACTATTATTTTACGCCTTCTAACCCAAAGGTAGTCTGGAAGAAATCGCTAATTAGAAATAATTAATAATTTTCTATTTTACTTTTAATGTAAAAATAAATGTATTAAAAATATCTTTGTTTTTTTTTTATAATGTAAACATCTATATACATATCTGATCTATATAATAAACAGTTATATATTAGGTACACTTCCAGGCGAGAAAACATTTATCTATGTATGGAGGTCTAATCTAAGATACAATGATAATTGTAGTAGAAATAATACAAGGCTTTATTTATAAGAATTGTTATTACATCATGAGAGTTAAGCTGAAAAAATTTCCGGTACAGTTGGAACGGTAGGAAAAAAATTGACTTTTCAAAACCGGTCGCAGTAATTAACACTGCAATCCGTCAGCAAACCAGAGCCGGAGCTGGAGAAACTCCGCGTTTACAGTTACTCGTAGACATTCTATAAATGCGCAACGATGAAATCATAAAAACTGTATTCGTTGTTTTTTAAGTTTAGCTTAGAATATCTTATCACTAAGATTAAGTGATTATGATAAATAATTTCCTCATTACATTCAGCGTGAGTTACAAACATACTTAATAAATTGCTGATGTACTACGACAGAAGAATATGCTTGAAAATCATTTTACGATTCCTCAGAGTCATACAGGAGCATGTATATTATACAAAATATGTATATTATAAACATATCGAGATGAACACGTACCGTACTTAGTACTTCGATGTGCAGTGGAATACTGGATAGTTAATGCGAAGGTTATGGTTTCGACTCCGACTCAGGTAGGATGAAGTATTTTCATGTTCCTCTGATAAAAAATAAGGCATGTTGAGTTCCGCCAATCAACACGCAATCGAAAGGAAACGGGGGCCTGGCTACAGCGGAGTACAAAGTGAAGATAAAAAAATATATTTTACTTAAATAGTTTAAAATATATAAAATTAGAAAACTGTTAAACAGGTTTTAGGAAATGCTAAATTTATCTATAAAGGTGAGCAAGTCAATGGCATGAACTTGTGACAACTTGAATACGGCTTGCCATAAACCGACGGGTATAATTTAGACGTTGAAGTATTACTTACATAATCAAAAAAAGCGATAAAAAAATGGTTGCCTGTAAAGTGGGTTTTACGGGCGAAAATTTGATATGATTAATAATTATAATATAAATTGCACAAATTTTAACTATAGAAAATATATTTTGTTTACTAAAACATTGTACATGTGTCAAGTGATACGCGCGGCGGACCGATCATAGTTCGGTGACAGTTGACACATCGTTACGTTACCTTTTTCATATGTGACTCCGAGCCGCAACCTAATTTAAGACGTTGTCACGTCAAAATGTATATACAATCGCATATTTTAATTAAAAGAATAAACAAGCGATTATGATAAATATTCATTAAATTAATTAATATTATTATATTGTTAGTATGTATGTATGTCGTGTAGGAATGTAAATTATGTTACCAATCGCCATGTTGGTTTTCCCAAGAAATATGGATAATGAGGAAGCTGTTTAGTCACAGATGACATAATCTATAAATTATTACGGCAATTATTTGTTAAGTTAAATATAATTATTTTTGTATACGTAATTTTAAGAGTTCACTATGTGCCCAAAGAAACTCTGACCATTACTCTTAAGACACAAAATTAATTTTAATTCAGTGGTATAGGCTACTATATGGTTTAGAAAGCTTTATGCTTACATCTTTATATCTGTATATTAACAATATGCTGCTAACTTTGATCTCATTTTACAAGGATCAAGGATATAAAATGTATAAAAAGTTGTTGCTTTATGAAAATCATTTATATCACATTTCAGTACAGTATTAAAAAATGCCTTCACATCTTCAATTCAAAGAAAACCAGGTCGCGGGCGGCCGTAATTTGCAAATAAAATGTACTTCGCGTTAAAGCAAAACCAAACAGATACGTATACATAGTTTAATAGCGAACCTTTACGACGGTAATAACAGTAATAATGGAGAAGTGTCTTAAGTAACAAAATTCGTTTTATTATCTCTGCAAGGCGAAGTCGGCCATTTATGAGGTATTTAGTGCGACCTGATTATATATTTCTATTTTGGTGTTAATAGAATATGAAACAATTATATGTACGAGCGTATTATGGTTTAATGAAAGTAAAATTTAATTGGGAAGCTTGTTTGTCTATTTTCTGATAAATTTATATAATAATTTGGTCATGTAATCTAACGCTTAGGTAAACCAAAGCATAAGATTGAGAAAAAACAGTATAAGCATTAACCCACTTGGCTTGACAAACCACAATAACGTCTAAAAATAACTGTACATAATTACGGTCATTGCTAATGTAACAAATAATAAATGTGCAAAATGTGAAAATAAACTGTGAAGTATGACTAAAACATAAAAGAAAGCATAAAGGTGAACGTGCTTAAGTAGTTAAGTCACGATGGGTGAATAAATAATGGAGAATAGTAAAAAGATTTACGATATAAGAGTACGTGGATGAATACATACATAGATCTCATCTCTAGAATTAAAATAAATTGAAATGTTTCGTTTTGGTTTAAAAGAAAAAGCTATAAATATGCTTGGATGGTTTTCAGAAATTGTACTTTGAGTACTGATTTTAGAGTAAGCTTTACCTCTTAGTAAGTATATTGTGCAACATGCTGGATAGTCATAGATAGTCAACTGTGACTTATGATACTAGAATATATTACACAGATTATAGATATCTTAGGAAAGTCTTTGGGGTGCTATGATGGCTTGAACCATGAACGCCTTTAAGAATATTGAAAAAAAGTACAAGAATATACAAAAATATGAGATAATAATAAGACAAAAATCAAGAAAAAAATCAAGAGTAGAAATTTAAATGTAATGTAATTTAATCTATCTAAAATAAGAGCAAACACTAAATTAGTTTTGTCGGTCTTAATCTTGAGTGCAAATCATAAGATTATGAGAGATATACTGTATTATGTCAAAGCTTTTTTTCCATTTATTCTAAGCACCTACAACATAACTTCTATCTCCTTAATTGCAACTCTTAATTGTGTCGTATATAATAAGTTGAATAATAAACCAGTGTTAAACAAAATTAAGTTGTATTTTACAGTAATAGTATTCTTAAATAAGCGCGACACCACCAAGTGAAGACGATTTACAGTCCATTTTAGAACCCAAAATGGGGATAAACTACCCCATTTTGGGGTATCGAAATTATACTTTCATTGTGAAACTAGCCTGCTTTATAAACACCTGGGTACTTGCTATATTTATTTAAAGGAATATTTAACATATATCATAACTTAACCAATTTGGAGATCGAATATATATAAAAAGATTTAATTGATTTTAAAATCATCATTAACATATTTTGTCGTTTCGCACAATATTGGATATTAAATAACACGCACTTATACTCTTACGGCCTTATTCATAAAAAAGTCATATAGAACGTTTTAAGCATACTTTAGTTAACACGCTCTTTAGGCTTATAGAACGTTCGATAAATGTTTGTATTCATAAACGCTCTATAAGCCTTCTATAACTAAAGTGTCACTAATTTGATTTATACGTTCACAATGTTGCCACTATACTGAAGTCGGTCGACTTGTTGCCGAAAATACCAGTAAATCCACAGATGATAAGTGACAAACGCATTGACATAGTATGACCACAGATAATATTACGTACAAAAATATATTGTTGGATCTGGCTTGACATATACCGGCTTGATTTACGTCGTTGTTATCACAAAAACACGAATGTTTATTTTATTTTAGTTTATAAACTTACTTAATTTTTAAGAAATAAAGTCAAAAGAAGTAAAACGACAAAGAATTGAAAATTGTTTAGACGTGGACAAGTATTACCTATGTTCTGTGCACCTTTCTTATGTAGAATTTATTATTAATAAACTTGTTAATAACTAAATATAGTTAATAAATATCGAACAAAATGTCGACTGTTATATTGTTTTGTTTACGAAACTGAAATTGACACTCTTGATGACAAGTGACTCGACGACGTCATATCAATGCTCATATTAGTATGAGCTATAATCAGCTGTTATATGAATCGGCCATCTTTGGACGTTAAAACACTCTTATAGTAGGGTTCCCGGTTTTATAACTTTATGATAGGTTTATAGAACTGATTGGCACTAAAATGCTGTTATGAATAACGTTTTTTGACAACTGTAACTGTATATCGAGTCTTTAAGCGTGCTATAACTTTTTATGAATAAGGCCGTTATACTAAAAGATCATATTTATTTATTTCTCGAAACGGAAATTGAATGCAAAATTACAGTGTTTACAGTACTACGGTCTTGGGATTCTAAATAATAATGGTAATAACATATTACTTAAAGCAATATTAATATTTCAAATAAAAAATCTGTCAAGTAAGATTCGGACTCACGCACCTAAGTTGCTGTACCGTTTCTTGACAACGTCCATGTCCCTTAAATTTTGTGTACGAAGCGAATTTCATAGTACGGGGCAAAAATTAAGTATCGTATCTTTTTTTATTGAATTGCCTTAGAAGCACTTTTTCTGTACTCTAAGGGACTGTGTATAGTGTATTACATATTAGTTTAAACTTAAAAATGGCCAAAGAAAAATGGTCTTTGTCGTATCTGTTATACAGATAGATAAACAACAATAGGATCCCATAAGTTTAGTCTTTCAAGATAAGAAACTCTTATTGTGATGAACTGTTCATAGGTCAACATTTTGAAATCTCTAATCTTGTTAATGTCTTCTTAGTTAGGGCTAAACCAATTCAGTAAATAATTTATATTCAAAAAGCTTGTTTAGTAAACTTTGCCAGTTTACTCTTTGGTTATGTATGTACGAATCGGGACAATATTTAGGTCATGGCGACTTTGAACGCTATGTATGACACGTGAGTGAAAAGGGAGTCCGATGCCAAGTAGGCTCAAAATGTAATGTCACATGCACATAAATATTACGTAATGGCCTCCCCTTTCTGTTAGGAGAACGTGATATCTGAAGTCTTTCTTATTTATCTTTCTTATTTAATATTCAGAAAATTGTTCATAACAACATATTATATTAACTTATATTGGTATTGATTTTGTTTCTATTTCGTATTGCCTTATGTGATTTAAACTGACTGTAGCTCTAGAAAACTTTTAAAGATTGTATATTTCGTTTGAAACATGACCTTTCCAAAGGAACTTAATTCTTTAGAAAGCTAGCTAGCTGTACCGCGTAAAGTTTCCAAGTTATAGCATATATTATCCAAGTCGCTTTTGTATAAAATATGTACTAGAACATTTTTATATTAACATTAGCTAATAGCAGGGTAGGAAGAAAGAACCATATGCCAATATACAGTTCTTGTGTGGGAAGCGTCAACCCGGATACCAGGCGCTGCGTGGTAGTTAGCGAAATCGCTCAACGTCAACACTTTATCTCCATAAAACGAACAAATGGGAATAATTTGATTGAACCTCCAACATCACGTTTATAATCAGACGTTGTTTATTGCGCCATAATGAAATAAGTAAATGATCAATAAAATTTATTATATTCTGACATTTTCTACTTTAATACAGTATAAATATATTTAAATACAGCAGTTTGTTCAGATGTCATCGTGATTTTTTTTACTTATTTCAATATGAAACAATATCAATAACGAAACATATATATATTTTTTTGTTAATATTATTTAAAATCATTTTTTAGTTATACTTACGATGGTAAAATAATTACAACAAATCACATTTTATATATTCTTTTCTTTATAAAACATAACTTATCTACACATATGAACAGACAAGCCAAATTTTCAAGTTCAATTTTATCATTTATGTAATTTCTTACTTTAATGTTGCGTATTACTTAGCAGTGATAACTGATAACGTTATCAGTAAAATTATTTAACTGATTACGACTATCAGCACGTTAGAGAGAAGTTAAACGATAAAGCGTGCGGAATATCCTTATTACAGCTTACTTTTGTTGTTCACATCATATTTCTTCTGGATTTCAATTTAGATTAAGATTTTTTATATACTTACACAGCGCGGCGCATAGACTAATGCTTATAATTAATTGAAAAATATATAAGATGGATATATATACGGCAGCATAGCAGGGGGGAATAGTCCGATTGTAAGTGCAATAGAGTAGATTGGCGTAAAATGCAGGTATTTTTTACAAAATATTAAACATATTGTATTCGAAGCTTAATAATTATTATTTATTTAATAATAACAAGTAATATTTTGTCAGTTTCATCCATCAAGACCATTACAATTGTTTTGTGGGCAATTTCACGTGATTTATGTAAGTGCAGCAGTAGTAGTAGAATATGTTTTACAAAAGTAAAACTAAAATGTAATGACAAATTGAACGAGATGGAAACGAGAACTACTTTTTTCTTATTGACAGGAAACTACTACTAAATATAAAATCTACAGTTTTAATCCAGTTGTAACGTCATCTTTATAATATATGCAATATCATTCACGACTATATAATGTAAAATCGTGTATTCATATAGAGCGCTTGTTACCTTGATACCTCAGGTGTTAAATCTTGTTAAGTAATTTTACGGACTATTTGTAAGTAACTATTAATTTAATTTTAGATGTTGGCTTATCAGATTCTACTTAATTCAGTTTAGATATATTAAAAAAATACATTTTAAAAGTATGAAACAAGATTAAAACTAATCCAATCATGGATTACAATCTCAAACCAATGACTGTAAACACCATTCATGTATGCTATCATATCATATATAATAATATTTCAAAATATTCAATGCATTTGCAATTTTGTTGTGAATTTTTTTGAGTTTTTCTTCTCGGGAACTCTAAAAGATTTTTTATTTATTTTTACGTTTCAGCTTGTTTCACGCCATCCATACTTATATGGACAAAGACTATTCTACTTTTTAAAATGTTTCATAATATGGTAATATTAAATTGAAGTTCACGTATATAAATATCCATTAATTATAAATGTCAATTAAAGTATAATATTTCATTAAAATAATATGTCATCTCTATACTCCGTTATTTTCGAACCCAAAATCTCATAACCTAATTTTTCATAAATATTTCACTGTAATAAAAAAAAGCTGTAACAGTTTGTGCAAGATTTTTACACTTGAAGTTATCACGTGTCACACATTAAACGCTAAGCGTGAGTCACGTTATTATACGTAGGTATGTACACAGATGCCTTTGTATGAAGCTGTTCCCGTTACAATGTTAATAGTTGCAAAGACAGTGTCGCAGTTACAATCAGGCATAACATAACGCCTAAAAACAATACAACAAATATCACAAAAGTAATACTCTCATAACAAGGGTTCTGTACCTATTTTATAATTATTTATACAAAAAAGTATTCTATTGACGAAAAAACACGTTTATTGTATGGGGATCCACAACACCACGAGAATACAAAGTTTCAGCGTTCTAGTTATTACGGTTTACGACTTAGGTACATGCATGATGACATTCAGACACCGGAGTCTTAGTCCCTTTCAGTGATTAATATTTTAAAGAAATAAAATAAATCAAAATAAAGTACATTAAATGTGAACAATACTACACATTTTTATACATTCAATATCATTAAGTTATCTATTTTAATGAAAACAAAACACTGGAAAGGATCTTTAAGAATTGTGATTAGATTTTATTATTACATAATCTTACTGATTTTCATTGTATGTGTTTAAATTATTACGTTATGTTGGCCAAAATACTCTAGCATATTTTATTTAAATGTATATGACGTCTAATCTGTAAATTTTACTTCACAGATCTGACTCACGAATTGCACTTTACATTCATATTAAGGTAAACAAACTTGATCTGTGTTCTACTTTAGCGACATAGAAAAATATATAATGTCAACTCAATCGTGCGCTATGTAGAGCCAAGTTACCTGCTTTTACGTTAAAGTATGCCGTAAGTATTGCTTTTTGTAATTGAATCTAGGGCTGTGTTAATGTTTTTATTGGGAGTTTCCTGTACATAATTATTTTTAACCTCTTGTAACATGCGAACGTGGTATAGAGAATATATCATTATTTTTTATAGTTTAACTTAGTCACTATGATTCTTCATCAAGTGTGCCACGTCATGAAAACCATTTAGTATTTGTATTTATCAGCTATGTAATAATCAAATATACTTAGGTATATTACTGAAAATATGCGCGTACACGTACACCTGCGTACACTTAAATATAACACTTTGTTTTCCTCACGACGACGAATGAAACTCACATACGTCGCATATACGTTAATACAATTTCTAACTTTACCGTACAAACATATAAAATCACAATAAACTACCAATTTCGTTGGCCTTCGTACACATATATTAACTGGACAAACAAATAAACAAGTCCGTAACAAGTGGATTGTGTATTTTCTTACTGTTGAAATGCCACGCGTTGACATAATCTGTTAAATAAATATCATACAACAATGAAAATATGCCGTGACCACTGTTGATGTAATTTCTCTAAATGAAGTACTGTAACAGTTGTTGTGCACAAGGTGGAATTTGAAAACGATGTTTTGGTTTTACTCAAGAATAGTGTGAATATAGCAAACACGTGTAAACTATAAAAATACCTATCGCGACAGTGCAAAATTTATCAAACGTAATATAATTTATTTGCCTTGTATTATTAACATATATATAATTATACTATATAATTTATCTTAATTATATACTTAAGGCGTTGTAAAGGATATAGTAAGTTATTGCACATATATTGTTATATATAGTTTATATCGATTATGTTACACAAAAAATTGATTTGCACTTTTGGACTAAAGTTATGTGTTTATCTTAACTTAATTAAAAGGAATTAACGTTTTTGGAGAGTGTGATTTAAAGTTGAATGTAAAACATGTTCCTTCGGCGTGTCTTTGGTATTTAAATTATTCATACCTTAATTTAAATAGATATAGGTATGCCTTAAATATTTTTTCATATATTTTTATAAAAAACCCGCTGTATTTATACTGTCATATTTCAACTACTACTTCTATTAGTAGATAATAATAATAATAATATTTAACATTTATAAATCCAAAACTAAATCAGCAAAATTTTATTTAAATATATAGAAGTGTTATTTGTTTATGAGCTATTTTTTGTTTTAAGATAATTTTTTATAAGTTATTTTTTGTTTTAAAATGAACTGAAATACCATATTCTGTAGTGAACTTGCTGAGAATAGTTTCTAGAGGTCACCGCTGTAATCAAGAAAAGGCAGAAATTGGGCAAAAGTTTTTAATAAAACGAATTTTCTGTCGTCTTCGCATATATAGGTTCCCGAAAAAGGGTTGTCCATTGTTATATTAGCTCTTTTAATCTTGTTTTAAAATAGTATTTTATATAATAAAATATTAAATTATGTTATAAACATATTATCGTGGTTAGAAGGAATAATAAAAACAAATAATTTTTATTTGTTATTTATAATATTATTAAATTAACTAAGAAATCAATCAATAATTGAAATAATTTGTGATACATAAAGCTATCGATATTCCGCGCACAAGCCTTTCATTCACAACATAAGTAGATAATAAAATTAGTCGAACTTCATCGTGTAATAATATTCTTACGTTTTAATCAAGTATTTCGGTTTTTTCTAGATTATTTTTGAAAGTAAATATTTAAATATATTATTTAAATACCGTATCGACATAAATATTTAAATTTATTTGAATGGATGAATCAATTTATTTTATTTTTTAGTAGAAGAATATAACGTATAAGAATAAAACAATATAGGCTCATAGTCAATAAATATACAATGTTTTATATATTTGTTTTTCCTTTCTCTCAACAGTAATAATCAATAGTCATAACGGTCCTACGTATTAACCTGTATACAAATAATACCATACCTCACAATTATTCACAGCAACAAGTTCACGACCACGCACAAAAACTAAAACACAAAATCAAACAATGCTAACTTTGTAAACACTTCACACACACGCGGTCTAGATAGAGTCCCGTTTCGGGAACTATATGTAGTTATTAACAGAAAAATATTGTTTATAAGATATGTATTAGAACGAAACGTAAAATATACGAAAAATCCAAAGATGCCAGTGAAAGTTTTCACGATGAAGCAATAATAACAATAAGGTTATGTTATTATACGATTAGCGAGCGTCTGCACTATATGAACTGTAGTTTATTACTGAACGAGTCTGAAGTGAATAGCTGCGAGCAGATCGGTTGCGGGCGAAGATGACGTACGACAGCCGATTGTGTAGCGACTAAGGTACAAACTTCATGGACGATTTTATATCAGATTTTTATTTAAATAAGTTCTTTTGAACTTGTTGTTATTAAGCTACGGTTCAATTTGAATAGTTCGAGTAGAGTAATTTAAATATAACGTTATATCTTTCATATCATACTTTTGTGATTAGAGTTACAGACGTGATGTGTAAAATGTATATTAAAATTCAATAAATTTGTAATTAAGCAATTTTAATTGAAGATTTAAATGCTTAAATTACATTAACTTTAGTAAATGTAATTTAAGCATTTTAATTATATATATTTTTTGTGTGTATATATTCTAAGTGAATTTAGTGTTTTTAAAAATAATATACGCTAAAAAGTTATGCTTTTTTGGGACTATATATTATCGAGGCCATCGTGGCATTATGTCAGTTGGGCAGTGCCTGATTCTGTCACTCAAAACTCAGTCTATGTATATTCAGGAAAAAGCGTGACGCTACAAAAAATGTATGTCATATGTGAAAAAGTTACACAACCAAATTTTGTTTACTTAAGTGTTGTTTACAAAAGAATATATGGAACATTAAATTTTTATTACCTTGAAACATAAAAGTTTTGTAAACCTTGTAATGTTTGAGCACACGCTAATTAATATTATCATTATCGCAAAAAAAAAATAATTAAGTAGATATCGAAAAAAGTTATGTGAAATAACATTATGTCATGAATATGCAAATTTAATAAGACAATGTTCAAAATCATACGATGTGAATGTGATGATTGTTTCTATAAAAAAAACCGTCACTTCGCCTATCGCCTGTACTGACGGAACTAATTTCATATTTAGACGACACAATATTTCGTGTTGTAAATAATCATGGTTGTTGAAACTGTTGCTGTCATAAAATTTAAGAATAAAATACTTATTTTTAATTTTTTGACACTTACATTTACAGACAGCCCATTTACTTGCCAAAGTAAATGTATACATGATTTTCATGCTTAATTTATAATTTATGCCTGTTTTCCTTTAAATACATGGTACATTTTGCGTATCACAGGGCACAGACTGGGTGTCAAGATAATCTGTTCATTACTTTATGTATTGAATCATAGAACTATACCGTAATATAGGAACTTTTGGAAATTGTAAAGGATATTTTAATGTAGTTAAATGACAAATAATATTAGTTAATAATTTTCTCTTAAAGTAATCTCAAATTAATCTCTCTAATAGAGACGTGATTTAAAATGACACCACCTTCGACTATCCGACTTGTTGGTTAAATCTACTTAAAAGCAAAGGAATGATTTAAAAAAAAAGTAATTTATTGTACATTCTTTTTTACCCGTAGAGATTAAACCCCTGTCCATCAAGATCACAGTCAAACGTTGTGTTACTGTGCCAAAAAAAATTGCTTATGAAATCATAAGATTAGGTTATTTTTTATAGCTTCTTAATTCTTGATATCTTCCAATAGTTTGAACGGCTCCGCTATCATTTAAAAGTATAAAACATATAGGAGACCGCTCAATTTATTTCTTTCTCAAGTCAATAGCTACAAATATATTACCAACAGTTCTTCAATTAAAGGAAATAGTTGATTAATTTAATTATGAATAAAAAATATTTTATCTCATATATTTTAGTAAAATATAATAAAATACGTCAGAAAATTACACGCACAAAGTTACAAAAAATTTTAAATAAACACAATTTTAAGAAATCATCTTTTTGGTTACAAGAATAAGCGCGGCGTTGTATCCCACCACTCAACATGCAAGTACGTGTTATTATTTTTATAATTTTTACATTAATATTATTAGTTTTCAGAGACGTATAATATCTATAATTAGAGTAAATAAATATCAATGTGACAATAAAGTAACATTGCTAAGAACAATTTTCAGGCGCATCATTTTTTTTTACATTAAAAAATAAGGTAAAAAAAATACATTTTCGAACAACTGAAGTCAAGTTTCAATAAGAAAGTCTATGAGCCAATTTCACCGGTCACAGTTAAAGTTTCAGATAGAAAGCCAAAAGTTTCAGTAAGCAAGTAAGGCCAATACATTAAACAGGTCTTTCTGCTGGATAGTCACATCTGAGACTTGTGAATCCGAAATTAGTTGCATATCTGCCAGGCAAGGCACATATTTCCTATCTGGGACTATATTAGCAAATGGTGAAACCGGACCTATAATATACTTTTATTGCTTTCATTAATTGATATTGTACTTTTCATCGTTAGTTTTGATTATATAAAAAAACTCTGATAACTTTATAAATTATAGATACTATTTCATAGGCAAAATTCCATATATTTCTCTTTCACACCAAAACAAACTGAGTCAAACAAAATGAGTGTCAACTATGATAGAAATATGTATCCTAGTTTTAAAATGCCGCACACTAATTCGTGGCTGGGTTTCAGCACTATTAACATTTTATGTAAATGATATATTCTACCAAAGTAATTTTGCAAGATGAGGTAAAGCTACCGATGAATCTTACCTACATATATAAGGAGGTAGTAGAGTAGCTACACACTTGCTAGTGAGGTGTAGGATACTCTCTCTAAATACTCGCAGGGTCATGACGATGGTCTGCTTATACCTCTCAAATCGGGGTCTCCATTCCCGTGCAGATTCGCTCGATTTGTCATTCCTCTCTTCGGCACACATGATCTGCCAATTCTTACTAAAGTTTCGCAACGCAATAGCAAACGTCGACTATTTATGAGCATTCACGTAGGTACCATAGATGATGTGATGATATACGACTAGTACATACGTAAGTACGACGCTGTTACGGACTTTGGGTTGGAGGGAATTTTCGGAGCATAATTTTTTCCATGGCTCTTTGGGTTATTTTTATTCTGTGGACTATCTTCATGATCAAACCGCATTTAAAAACGTAGACCATAGAAAGAAAACAATGACTAAAAATTTTGATTTTTCGAGATTGGAAGAGCTTTTCAGATGTAAATACTATTTTAAGCTCCCTGAAAACTCTATTACTAGTCTCTATCTAAAATATAATTCGAAGATGGCACTAATAGCTTCTATTAAATTCTTTTATTCAATGAAGTCTTACAATATTATCAATACATATAGATTTAAAATTAGTGAGCTATGAATTAGTTATGACAATTTATAATTTTGTTCAAAATTGTTACAGCTTTTTATTATAGTTCGCTAAGCTACACCACTCGATTCTTATAATCGATTTCTTTTTTCTCGAATATGCATTATATACTTTTTATTTAATCTGTATAATATAACATTGAATAATATTAAATTATTAAAATAGAAATTATTATTAAAATAAAAAATATATTATTATAACAAAAACATACATATATTATTATAGCTATTACAATAACATACATATATAATTATAGATATTATATCGGAAGAACTTAAGTATCCGTACATAGACAATTTTTGTAATAAACTTATTTGTAGTCTGTGGACTTTACGCTTGTTTTGATTGTTGAGATTTTCAAATATATCAACTGTTATTTTAAATACTCAGTCGCATAATTGTAGGAGGGTGGTAAATTTAACATTTAGTTAATAAAAGTACTTTGGTATAAAATTAATCATTTTGTGGTACGATTTGGACAAAAAAAAAATGATTAATACGTCACAATGGACTGGAGGAACCGACGAAGAGTACGAAACTCAACATTTTGGTTTTGGGGCTCAAAGATTGAAAATCGCAGTACGTCAAATGGTTGAGCAGAAAATACGTGCGGGTATAAAAGATATGGAGGCATACCTTCAGGAATCACTAGACTTAAATGAAAAAGACAAATTAACTTTAAGTAATTCTTGTGATAAACTTATTCATTTGTATTGTGACAGGGCAGGGCCCTCTTTGGACATAATAGATGGGGAAATCGAACGGATCCTTAAAATACCTGAAAACGTATTGCTACCCGAAGATGAAGTACAATTAGAACAAACGTCAGATAAAGAATATGAAAACTTGAAAGAAGAAGTGGCAATCTTAAGAAAAAGAGTTGAGAGAGGAGCGTTAATGGAGGCCTTACTTAATGCAGAAGAAGAAGAACTGTCATCAGCTGAAAAGATATGCGAAATAGCAATGAAGGACATGGAGGTATTAGATGTGTTGCAAAAAAGTTTAAAACATAGTGAACTCATGAAAAGTATCCCTACCGAAGTAGAATTTTTATGTGCCAGTGTCCCAAATAACAATAACGTTAATAATTTGGATATTGCGGATGATGTGGATAGTTCTTAGTATTGTATAAATATTAATTGTTTGTTTGTAACTTTTAGTAGATTAATAATAATTTAATTTATCATATATATTGGTTTGTAATTCTTGGGAAACTGATGTTTGCAATATTGGATAGATCTTACTACACCAAACAATATTACCTTTGGTAAGGGAATAATTGTTTAATATGAATAATAGCACAAAGGAATAAATATTCTTCTATTGATAATTAAAAATGATTTCTACATTATATACAAGTATATAAATTAGGTATGGTGTATAATTACCTTTTTATTGTTAATTTTAGTATCTTTTAGCATGGAAGCATTGGAATTAATTAAAACACATTAAACAGTTATTACTTTTATTGTAAAAACACAACTTATAGAATATCCATTCTATATCTAAAATCAGATCAACATCATAGTCACTTCTAAAGTTAATATATACACTAGTACTTGTATATGTTAAGATTTGAGTATATATTTAACAATACCACAATTTTAAAACCAGTCAAAATGTTGGCACAAATTATATTCAGAAAAGGCATTGCACATAAATGTTTCCTTTAGTTTATATACATATGCTTTATCTTTGTATTTTGACAGAATGTTTCAATAATTAATAGTAATCATTTATAAATATATTTTGGTATAAAACAATAAAATGAGCTTTGGCTTATTAAGTTTCTCTTATAGATGCTTAAATGACAATTTATATGTAATATTTGCAAATTGTGAAATTTTATAAATTAATGTTGTATAGAAGTATGCAAGTGCCAAGTTTGCAATTTAGCATTGAATAATCTTACATGACAAAACATTTATCTAACAACTATTTACTTTTACTTGATATCACATTGAGGCTTACGCTACAAACACCTATAGATCAATGAGCTTGGCTTAGCCAAAACACTAAGAAGTCTAAACATTAACAACAATATGATTTAAAAAAAATAGTAATTTAGAAAACAAATATTTACAAAATGTCATTGACGAACTAAACTTGTTTTCATTAAATTATTCATTTATTAGAATTATTTTATTATAATTGGTATTATAAAAATGCAAAAAAAATGATTTGTAGATTATTAAAATAATTTTAGGCTTTATCTAAAATATTAAAAAATAAAAGTTAACACACAGTTAGTGTGGAATAAGGATATAATTTATATTTTTTGTTTATTGACTATAAATTTGAAGCTTATAAACTTATACACTGTGTACTATAAACTGGGTTATATATATAACTTGGATATGTATCCAGTTTCAAATGTAATACTTATTGTCAAAATAAATTAATTTATGGAAACTTGTATTAAAATTAGCACATTTACAAATTCATTCATTAAAAATCATTAAGATTGAAATATTTTAAAGTATAATCTGGATTTAAATAATTATCGCAGGAAAATAAATGCTCTATATTTATATACATTATTTTAGAATTTATGCTTTAAGATGGAAGTCATATGTACAAATATCTTCCATAACTAATCAGAATTATGATATATAAATAAGTAATATGTATTATAATTTAATGTTTTATAGTATGGGACACAATTTTTAGTTAATTAATTTTATGCTTCATTATAGTATATTTTTAAACATAACAATTTTGTAATATTTTTATTGTCTGTCCTCTGATGAACACACACCTCAATTTTCAAATGTCCTACAATATAAAAATATTTTTTTAACTTAGAAATATTTTATATACATATTTTAGATTAAATATTGATAATATATATATTTAACTTGCATAATTTTTTTTAATAGCTGCCAAACAAAGTACAACTATATTGTAATGTAATTACATAAATAATCTTTAAGTAGTATAACTGATTTAAAATTTTGCTTTTAAGTTAGGAAAATATATTATACCACTAACACAACTGCAATTGACTGACAAAATAGCTTTAAAAGCTATGAATTTGCATTGGTAGTAGAAAATAAGGACTTTCACCCTTATACAAAGATATTTTAATATCTTAAATTCTTAAGCAATTTGAAAGGTATAATAACCATTAAAAATACTTGTTTTACTAAAATAAATAAATTGATATGAATATACTCTCTCGACTGTAAATACTTAAATTGGTTATTTTTTATACTTCTCATAACATTGACTAGTATATACTTTGGATCTATTACATATTATATTATGTTTATTCGGTACACTCATTGAATGAAGTGTGATAAACTTAAAATTAACTATACATATAAAATCTTAACAAATTATATTCTTAAATTACACAAATAGATTATATTTATATAGGTACATAAAATTAGCTGTTTTAATTATTAATCAATAATAGACAGCTATAAAATTACCCGGATTATACAAGATTATAATGGACGAAAAATGTTAGCTAAACCACAACCCTAGCTTCTACATAGTTCTGAGTTAAGATATTATTTTCATTTTCAAACATATCACTAAAACATTTTATAATACCTATATAAATAATATACATATAGACACACATTTAGCTGGCATACACATTAGCTGAATCTGATGGTTTTTTTACTAATAATATAACTTATATAATTTAGTTGTGGTATTTACCAAAATACATACAAAATAATTAATGACAATTTCCATATTTTAATTTACTGATTATCGGTTTAGAACGCAAATCTGTATTTAAAATTTAATAGTACGTAAAAATTAAAAATATGTACCCGAACTATTAATCACTAAACCTATTGATAACATTTTTTATTTTTATAAAATATAAAATTTCACATAAATAATTTTTCAAAAAAATATTGTTCACACAATAAGCAGGTAACATCGAAAATTTTTAAAAACTAGAAAACATTTATAAATCTACAGTGATTTCTTCGAAATTCAATAAGTACTAACTAACGCGACATATCAACACATTTTTTTTATTTATTACATTAATATTGAGAACAGATAATATTAGTATTTGATTTATAATAAGAGTTCTCCGGTCCTCGCTGTATAATTTATTGGAACTATTATTATATTATTATTATATATATTTCTACCCTCCATTTAATATAGGCAACAGGACCTGTCTTAAGCTATTAATTAAATAACAATATTTATACAATATATTCAGTATGATAACATTTGAAAGTATAAAATATTTACAAAAAAAAAGGATATATGTCTAATAAAGTTTTATTATAAATTTCTATATTCGATAAGAAAAGAATGTACAATAAATTATAATTTAAAATGCTACAATTTAATAATTAAGAAATAGTTACTTATTACAACTAATAATAATAGATTTTATGACTGAATGATTGTCTTCTAGTGGCTCTAGTGAAATATTTTGAGATAAAAATTCGTTGATGAAATAAAATATGTATGACATAATTAATTTATTAATATTTATTTCTAATATAACCTATCTAACCTTACACACAAATTAATCTAAAGCATAAACTCTTTTGGATATTAAACTTAGCACTCAGTATTGACATAACTAACCCTTTTCTCTAAAATGTACATAACATTTTTAGCGTTATGAATAACGTACATTCGATTCGGATGACAATATTTTTTTTTGAGTAGATCAGTAGATAATCATATCAGATATTATTATTTTAAAATAATACTTTAAAAAGATTAAGCTGATGTCCGTGCTAGGAGGACCAGGCTAGCGAAAAAATATAAAGCTGTTTTTTTTTTTTTCAGTTTAGAAAATTCTACTAATTACTAAGTAATTAAAAGTATGAACTCTTAAGTGTAATCAGACGAAGGCAGGAAGGCGTTCGTCAACAGCTTTGACGACGCGCCTGCCTGCAGGCCCCGGCCACTGCCACGCGGTGTCGCTCAACGCTACCAGTCAAACTGGGCCTGACCAGTCTGTGTTTTCCTGAAATATTCGTAGATATATCGTAAATATCTACTAATATATATTATCTTTAAGGTAGAATATATTAGTAGATATGTATAGATAATTGGAAATTGGATGTTGCGCCTTAGTGTCTCTGTTCTTTAATTTAGACTTATATAAATACATGCTCATCATGGAGCAGTGGGAGCAGTGGAGTTATTGAATGTGAACGCGGCAATTTGAAAGGTATAATAACCATTAAAAATACTTGTTTTACTAAAATAAATAAATTGATATGAATATACTCTCTCGACTGTAAATACTTAAATTGGTTATTTTTTATACTTCTCATAACATTGACTAGTATATACTTTGGATCTATTACATATTATATTATGTTTATTCGGTACACTCATTAAATGAAGTGTGATAAACTTAAAATTAGCTATACATATAAAATGGTAACAAATTATATTCTTAAATTACACAAATAGATTATATTTATATAGGTACATAAAATTAGCTGTTTTAATTATTAATCAATAATAGACAGCTATAAAATTACCCGGATTATACAAGATTATAATGGACGAAAAATGTTAGCTAAACCACAACCCTAGCTTCTACATAGTTCTGAGTTAAGATATTATTTTCATTTTCAAACATATCACTAAAACATTTTATAATACCTATATAAATAATATACATATAGACACACATTTAGCTGGCATACACATTAGCTGAATCTGATGGTTTTTTTACTAATAATATAACTTATATAATTTAGTTGTGGTATTTACCAAAATACATACAAAATAATTAATGACAATTTCCATATTTTAATTTACTGATTATCGGTTTAGAACGCAAATCTGTATTTAAAATTTAATAGTACGTAAAAATTAAAAATATGTACCCGAAATATTAATCACTAAACCTATTGGTAACATTTTTTATTTTTATCAAATATAAAATTTGACATAAATAAGTTTTCAAAAAAATATTGTTCACAAAATAAGCAGGTAACATCGAAAATTTTTAAAAACTAGAAAACATTTATAAATCTACAGTGATTTCTTCGAAATTCAATAAGTACTAACTAACGCGACATATCAACACATTTTTTTTATTTATTACATTAATATTGACAACAGATAATATTAGCATTTGATTTACACTAAGAGTTCTCCGGTCCTCGCTGTATAATTTATTGGAACTATTATTATATTATTATTATATATATTTCTACCCTCCATTTAATATAGGCAACAGGACCTGTCTTAAGCTATTGATTAAATAACAATATTTATAAAATATATTCAGTATGATAACATTTGAAAGTATAAAAAATTTACAAAAAAAAAGGATATATGTCTAATAAAGTTTTATTATAAATTTCTATATTCGATAAGAAAAGAATGTACAATAAATTATAATTTAAAATGCTACAATTTAATAATTAAGAAATAGTTACTTATTACAACTAATAATAATAGATTTTATGACTGAATGATTGTCTTCTAGTGGCTCTAGTGAAATATTTTGAGATAAAAATTCGTTGATGAAATAAAATATGTATGACATAATTAATTTATTAATATTTATTTCTAATATAACCTATCTAACCTAACACACAAATTAATCTAAAGCATAATCTCTTTTGGATATTAAACTTAGCACTCAGTATTGACATAACTAACCCTTTTCTCTAAAATGTACATAACATTTTTAGCGTTATGAATAACGTACATTCGATTCGGATGACAATATTTTTTTTTGAGTAGATCAGTAGATAATCATATCAGATATTATTATTTTAAAATAATACTTTAAAAAGATTAAGCTGATGTCCGTGCTAGGAGGACCAGGCTAGCGAAAAAATATAAAGCTGTTTTTTTTTTTTCAGTTTAGAAAATTCTACTAATTACTAAGTAATTAAAAGTATGGACTCTTAAGTGTAATCAGACGAAGGCAGGAAGGCGTTCGTCAACAGCTTTGACCACGCGCCTGCCTGCAGGCCCCGGCCACTGCCACGCGGTGTCGCTCAACGCTACCAGTCAAACTGGGCCTGACCAGTCTGTGTTTTCCTGAAATATTCGTAGATATATCGTAAATATCTACTAATATATATTATCTTTAAGGTAGAATATATTAGTACATATGTATAGATAATTGGAAATTGGATGTTGCGCCTTAGTGTCTCTGTTCTTTAATTTAGACTTATATAAATACATGCTCATCATGGAGCAGTGGGAGCAGTGGAGTTATTGAATGTGAACGCGATGGTTGAGTTTGTTAACTATTCGGAGTGATGAAATACCTTAGTTTCCTTGCTTTATCAAGACAAAGGCCACCTTTATTCTCCAACTCAACACACAATGTCTTGAATTTGTTTGGAAACGTAGTACTAAAATAAAATAGGTGCGAAATATTGTATTTGTTAATTATCTTACGGCTACAAGTAGTAAAAGAGTATATAAGAAGTATGTAAAAAATATGTCTTGGCTGAAATAGAAAATATATTTATTAAGTTTTTATTATATAGCATTAACCGTGGCTCTGTATTCCGCTTTATAACCATGTAAATTTTACATACATACATACATATATAGCTTCACGATCTATTCCTAGCAGGGTAGTCAGAGAGAACGGAGCGCCAAACGCTGCGGTCCCTGCTTACCTCTTTCGCCATTGTCATTAACCTCTACATACTCGTACATGCTCTCCGGGAGGTCCTCGTGCTTTTTACGTGACCTTCCTCCAGTATCGTCGATACTGTGTTTTCGAAAGTCAACCGAGGTCTTCTCTTACCTCTCTTACCACTCACTTTTCCATCGTATATCTTTTTTACCATTCTTTTGTCACTCATTCTTTCGATGTGCCCAAACCACCTGATCACGTTCTTCTTCATTCTTACTGTGACATCCTCTCTGGTATCTACCATCCTGTGTACCTCTTCGTTGTGGATTCGGTCAGCTAAGCTGACTCCGCATATCCTTCGAAGAGATCGCATCTCCACAGCATTCATCTTTCTTTCATTCTTCTTCTGTAACACACACGTTTCACTGCCGTATAACAGCGTCGGAACGAGAACTGCATTGTGTACGGCCAAACGTGCAGCGACGCTGACGTTCTGCCGTCTCAACAACGCAGCTAAGGCATCGTTCATTTTGTTACCGGCAGCAACACGTCTTTCCACATCCATTTCGTATCTACCATCTCTACTTAACATACTTCCCAAGTATACTACTTCATTCACTTGTTCTAATAATTTTCCACTCATGAAAATCTTTCATTCTGTCCTTTCCTCGTCTCTTTCAAATACCAGAACCTTTGTCATACTTGCATTCATGTAATTTTTTTCTACGGTAAAGATAATGATTTGCTTACTTGTGAAATATTAACAGTCTTAGCATGCATGGGGCTTTGCGGCGCGTTGGTGGCGTTGGCGCTGAAGTACCCCCCGGGCCGCGGCCGCAGGTGTCTGTTGTGCATCTCCATTTGCACTATCTTCATGAATTCTATCTGCGCCGCTAGTTTTTGAACTTCCTCCTGCATTTAATATAATTGTGTATTATTTTAATCAAATATACATTATGTCCCTTAGCTAACAACACAGCTCAAGTCTGTCAAATTCATCAAAATAAAATAAATAACTAAAATTACTATTATTAATTCCTTAGTATAAAAATATTACTAAAAACTTACTTATTTTTTGAAATAAACGTTTTACGTTATTTTTTGAAGTAAAAGTTTTTTTTGTCTCCTGTAAAGTTGCGAAAAATGACTTGAACGGTGTTGTTAGCTAAGGGATTATGACAAAATCACGGAATACTTTTATGATTTTTAAAGCGTTAATCCACACTGAGGATAGAAGACATACTTAAAGAAAACATATAAAAATTTGAACGCAGCGGGACTCGAACCCGCGCCCTCTTGCGAACCGTGCAAGTTTTTCTTAGTGTGTACTTTAAAAATCATAAAAATACTTAATAAAAATAGCATTCTCAACAGCAACAACAGCAACAGCATCTCTCGCCAAACGATTGTTCTTTGTAATGGTATTTGGGTAGTGGAAATTTGGAAAAATCTCTCTACAGAGATGCTAACTACGAAATAAGTCGTATAAAGCATATAAGAATTTCAACGCGGCGTGATGTAAAATGCATGGCTCAGTGGTCTCTCACTACTGAGCCATGATGTGCCAAATTGATAAAAATTCTGTAAAATTTTATATTTAAATTCGCATATTTATGTGTCTATTTAAATAATAATTAGGGAAGTTTTTATTAATTTAGGGAGTATAATGTTTTTCACTCCGTTCACTGTTAGGAAGCAACTGGCTACTCCGCTAGCCATGACAATATTATCGTCTGCTTAAATTTTTTATTAATTTGTAGTTATATAACTCAAAAGCCGTGAACTTCATTTCATATCATTATTAAATAAAAGTAAACGTAATCTTTGAAAATACCTTTAGCTCCTCATTCTCCTGGAACAAATCTGGAGGCTCATCTGGCACAAGGCCGATCCCGTTGAGGGAGGAGGAGGCGGGAACGCCGCGCGCGCGCGCCCTGCTGTCCCACGTGTCGCCCGTGCCACGCACAACTCGCAACACCTGATACATTAAAATACTAGTAAGTGCCAAAGACTTTAGTTTTGTGCCTTAATAAAGGTTCGATTTTAACTTGGGGGAATACATTACTTCCATTTTTACTTCTACGACTACAATTTGCGATCGAACTGTAAAATTTTAGCATCCATGATACAATATTGTTTTTGATATTGCCGCTTCTTACGCAATAAATTTTATTTTTTTTAGGAAGGACAAGAAAAATATAAGTAACATTTTAAATATACTATACATACCTATTTGTTATAAAGTATTTAGACGGAGAATACTTACTTTGGGCAGAAACACCAACAATACTGTCGTTGAGGTAGACAATTGGGTTCGAATGAAACCCAGTAAGTATTTTATATCAGGACCGGCACGTGGTAGTATTAACAAGCTGTAAATAAAGAAGAAAAATATTGTACAAGAGAAACCAATCCAAAAGACCGAATTAATTAAATACATTAAAAAGAAATGAAGTAACTTCAAACCGTGACCGTCGTGGCGTAGAGCGTCTTCATAATGTTTTACGGTTTATGAGTTCGATTCCCACTTGAGAAGAATGGATTATTTTATTTTTATTTTCTTCATTCTGGCAACTCGATAAGTTCTGCCACTCAAACCGCAATGCCTCGAAAGAAGGCGGAAAGCAGGGAATGGAGTGTTTTAACTTGTCTTAATCAGTGTTAATACACTAATTAAGACATACACAATATATATATATATATATATATATATATATATATATATATATATATATATATATATATATATATATATATATATATATATATATATATATATATATATATATATATATATATATATATATATATATATATATACATTGCTAAAATTTGAAATGTTAAAAATCTGTACAATAATTAAAAAACAATATTAATTACTTACTGAAAAGCAATCATAAGAGAATTGACGGTAAAAATGTTGTAAATGGCAATGGAGATGAGTCTCGCTTCGTTGTAGAGACTCTCTGCGTGTCTCACGCGGTAGCACACGCGCACGCCCCACAGAAGGAACAAGATCTCCCCTGAAATCATTTAATTATTACTACATTTTTTTTTTATTTTTATTAGAAAGTAAAGTAAACTATTAAAAAAATAATATATAAATAACTTTCACGAAACATTTTTTATTGTACTACCTATAGCTAAACTGTGGTCCCACCAGTTGTATGTACATTGTTTGAATTTTAGTCCTCTGTTATCTGTTATCTGCAATATATAAAAATATCACATTAAAAAGTAAGCTCTATTAGAATTTAGAATTAAAATTCACAATATATACCTAAAATGTAACATTAATATAAACTCAATTAACGAAGATTAAGATTTCGTTTCTTTAAGTATTCATTAAGTTATTTGATTACGTCCTAACCGTTCTATTTCTACCTAGTTCTATAACAGCTTCTTAGGATCTACATCCTACTAAACTAAAAGTTTCTATTTTTATAAATTATTACTTAAACTAATTGACTACTACTACTAACGTATAGATACGGTTACAAATACTATTATGCGTTCAAAAAGTTGTCAGAGCGCTTGCACAGTTTGTATAAGGCGTGTTCAAATCCCGCTACGTTTAGATTTTAATATGGTTTCTTTAAGTATTTTCCTATCCTCAGTGTCGATTAACACATTAAAAATCATAAAAATAATATTATTATTGATTATTTTTTATGTTTTTTTTGATATTACCTATATAAAAAAAATCGATATTGATCTAATTTTTGTGATAAAATACCTGAAACAACTAATTAATACTTACAACTTCAGCATCGGGGGGTGCCGACAGCGTCCACGTTCCTAAATAAACCAACATTATGAGCAATATCGGCGCCATCCATTGCAACAGCTGTTTGTCTGTCAGTTTTAACTTGTGTGCGGATTTAACGCGGTACGTTAAAGACACTCTGAAAAGCAAACTATATATTAAAAGCCTTTGACAGTGATGTATGAAGTATATCGATTCAAGCAAGTAAAGTATTAAAAGCTCTTAATAAAAGTGGTACAAGTTAAATAATTATAAATAATTTAAAAGAAATGGTCATAAATTACGATTTGGAATAGATTTTTTATTAAATATTCATACAATCCTTAATAAAAAAAATAACCCTTACAAATTCAAATAGTTCGTATCGAATTTTTTTTCAATAGCATTTTTACTATCAATTTTAATGTTAATAAAAGTCTAGTCTCTATTGTTATAGCATGTAATGTGGCATACGAATAAAAGAACTTAACAACACACATATATTACTTTTAGAGTTACTTAAATAAAATGAACAATTGAACGATATTAATATTAATAATCCTTTTATTATCATTCAACTTTGAATACTTATTTTTATAGAAATAGGATAGACTAAATAACTTACCGCCAAGTTTTCATAAGAAGGGCAGTATATGTAATACAGAAACCCATATGTCGCGTCCACTTAGTTGCGATACAAGAGTATCTGTCTAGTACCGGAAATATAGCTGCCATCTGGACAAAGAATAAATTATTAAACGATAGGTGAACACTTTGACCACTCTGGTAAAACAAATCACGGCGTAGAGGTCCACTATTGAAAATGTAGTGTCTTGAATTTGAGTAGAAAGCAAGAAACGAAGAGCTTTAAAACTATTGTGCCCTTAACTTTTACGGACGAAGAGACGGCGTTTGCATTCATCGTTTTACACGAAATTCCGTAATTTAATTATATTTTCTTTTAATATTTTCTACGATTTATTGGTAAATGTGAAATAGCTTATTAAATACATAGTACCTTATCAAATTTACAGAAATTTGCTAAGACAAATTCATACATAAAATGATCTAGGAGTTAATCGTGTTGTTTCAAATATGTTTACAAATAATTTCACAAGTTAAACAGTATTCAAAACCAAAAAAAGAACAGCAAAAATATAAAACTCTATACCTCCATATACATAATAGCGCATCCAAGCAGTGTAATGGACAAGAACACTGGGCTTGCAACTCGAAACACCTTCACACGTCGATGGTGACGCGTGTATATTGTCAACAACACTGTCATTACTGCGCAGCTTACTGATATTACTAGTAAGGATATCCTGTGAACAAAGTAATAACTAATTTTCTTTTCAAGCGTATATGGATCGTTATATTTATTTAGCAGGGTAAGCAGAGGGAACCACAAAAACCATTGGAACATAGTGTTAAGAAATTCCGCTCTCGAATTTGAGTAGAGTATTATTTTATTAAATAGAATTTAATACATTTTATCATAACCGTATATTTTTCAACGACCACCTTACAAGCTTCAATAAAATGTTATTACGAAAAACTAAAGAATTAGCGCGAGAGAAGAAATATGTTTATGTATGGGTCAAGAACTGTGCAATAATGGCGAGGAAAACCGATACGAGTCCTGTTTTACATATCCAGGCAGAAAATGATTTAAAAAAACTTTAATAAGTGATTTAAATATGTTTGTTTGCGTTAGTTTAGAAATCAATTTTAATATTTTATTTTTATACCATTACATATTAAATAGCCTAATTTCTTTGTGTAGAGAGATGAAACTTTTAATCATGATTTTATATTTTAATGTTCATCAGTTGTTATGCACTAGTAACAGTTTTATTTTTACTAAAAATCATACTAAACTTAATTATATATATATATATTGAAGAATTTATATCTGTTGTAATTTATACATGCTATAGTTTAATTATGATTAATTTATGAATCTAGGAATTTTCTATCAAAATGTGCGAGGTATCCGTACAAAAACAAAAGATTTTTTTACAAATGTCTTACACTCGGATTACGATATTATATGTATAGCTGAGACCTGGCTATTACCAGGAGTACACGATTCCGAAATCTTTGACTATTGTTATTGTGTATATCGTTGTGATCGTGATTACGAGTCCCGTGGAGAAAATGGGTGGTGGGGTATTAATTGCAATTCGTAAAGGTATAACGGTAATAGAGGTAAGTAATCAGCCTTCAAACGATACTCGTTCATGTGATATGCTGTCTTTACTTATTAGGATAAAAAAAATCAACAAAACCGTGGATTTGAGACTCTATTGTTGTTATTTTCCACAATGTGGAAACCAGTTGGAAGACCAAATTGACTTTTATGAAAAAGTTTCTGAGACCATAATTTTGCACCCTAAAGATATGGTTGTTATAATTGGAGATTTTAATATCCCTTATGCTGACTGGTCATTATCAAATGATTCTAAATCAGCTGAGCTCAAAAATGTTAACTCAGACATGTTAGTAAACACTTTGTCCTCATTTTTATTGTTTAATAATTTAAAGCAGTATAACTTAATACTTAATGTGAATAATCGTTGTCTTGACCTAGTGATCAGTAACACTGATTGCATTACCACACGCTGTAGTACGCCGCTAGTCACTGAGGATGTACATCATCCTGCTCTTAATACGTCTTTTTCTGAAATAAATAACTGTCGCCTTAAAAATGCCCCACGCTTAAAAAAAAAAAACACGCTTAAAAAAGAAAAACTAAAATTTCACACAAAATGGAAGATTAATAACAACTACAGTGACTACAGAACTTTTAGTTTCTTGCGTGAGAAACAAAAGCGTGTAGAGGCTCAATGTTATGCAGATTATATCGATACAGCAGAAAATATAATTTTAAAAAATTCACAATATTTTTGGACTATTCTCCTATTCTCCTTAAAAACTGCTACAAATCTATATGTCTACCAATATATATTTTATTTTCAATATCTTTGCGCACATGTGTAATACCACCTATCTGGAAACGATCATTTGTTGTTCCTATCTTTAAAAATGGCGATAAGCACGATATAAAAAATTATCGTCCTATCTCTAAGCTCAGCTGTATCCCTAAACTTTTTGAGCGCATTATATATGATGAAATATTTCCAGTTATACGTCCTATAATTATAACTGAACAGCTTGGAATTATTGATAGAAGATCAACAGAAACTAATCTTTGCGAGTTTACGGATTATGTCCTCAAAGCTATGGATGATGGTTACCATGTGGACGTCGTGTACACCGACTATTCAAAAGCTTTTGACAAGATTTCTCACACTTTACTCCTAAAGAAACTACAGAATATAGGTATAAACGGCGACCTCCTGAGATGGATTGAGTCCTACTTGTTCAATCGCAGTCAGGCAGTTACAATTAAAGGGTACTGTTCGTCTTTGGTTCCAGTACCATCTGGCGTACCAAAAGGGTCTCATTTAGGTCCATTATTTTTTATCATTTATATAAATGACTTAAAATCCATTTTTAGGCATTCTAACTTCTTACTGTATGCAGATGACAAAAAGATTTTCAAAATTATTAAAAACGAAACGGACTGCTTGGATTTACAGAAAGATCTGGACTCTTTAAATAATTATTGTCAACTTAACTCACTTTATCTAAATATTAATAAATGTAATACTATAACATTTACCCCTAAAAGGCGTAAATTTAATTTTTACTACAAATTAGAGGATAGCTGCATACGAAAATCGTAAAAAGGGTTTCAGTCGTTAAAGATCTTGGTGTCTATTTGGATTCCAAACTACTTTTTGATGATCATATTACTCATATTACATCCAAAGCATACAGAGTACTAGGGTTCGTGTTGAGGACATCCAGGGAATTTAGGCATAAGTCAACACTTATGCTTTTATATAAATCACTTGTTAGACCTTTACTCGAATATGCTTCGGTTGTTTGGAATTATCAAAACGAAACTTATATAGAAAAAATAAATAATGTCCATTATTTATTTAAAAAACACTTAAAATATAAAACCTCTGGTAATAATATAACTATGAAGGAACTGCCACTGCCTTGTAATAGAAGGATCGAAAGAGATCAAATATTATTATACAAGATACTGAATAATGGAATTGACTCCAGTTACCTACTCTCTAGACTGAATCTTAACTGTCCTAGATTAAATTCTCGAAGTAAACCTATTTTTAATATACCGTATACCCGCACTAAATTTGCAGGAAATGGTTTCATTATTAGAAGTGCTAACAAACATAACAAGATGTTCTCTAAATTGGATATGTTTCATCTCTCTCTCCGTCAATTCAAATCTGCTGTAAAATATTTATTGAATGAATCTAAATGATATTTAACATAACTATATATTGTAATAATTTTTAATTTAAAGTTTTAATTTTAATATCTATAATGATAATGTTTAATTTATAATAGTAATATTTAATATGCTTTCTACACTATGAAAGTTATTTATGTATTAATTATCATAGGAAACTGTTTTGGTTTAAGGATTAATTATGTACAACATTTATAATTATTAATAGCACTGTTTGTTTCCAAAATATAAATAAATAAATTAGTATATAGTCTTTATCAACGTTGTGTTGTCGCGTTTTTATCTACCCCCTTGTAAATGACAAACATAATAAGTAATAGTTCCTTGGCATTCCATGTACCTCCTTCGTTTTTGATATTTTCTTTCGCTTTAGTAATTACTGTGTTCAGTTTATTATAATACTAGCAATTAGTTAAGTAATTAACACAATTTCCACCTATTGTTAAAATAATTTTACCTATGTATAAACAATTTTAGGTTTAAGGTACGTTGACACTAAATTCAATTTTCTCTATTGAAAAATAACGATTTATCTAAACAAATTTTCTTTATTATTTTATTTTATAATATTAGTACGGATGTTAGTGCTTGACTTTGTTATATCTATATATTTTATCATCATACTTTACGACCCATACATTAATCCCGCATTTCTATGTGCATGAAATAGTGGTTTTGATTATATTCAGTGCTAACCCCAAATTGACCTGTTATTCCTTTCCATCGACACTACAAGCATTTCTGGTATTTGGTAACTGAAATTTATTTGCCTACGGCGAAATATATGTATATATGAATTACTTCCACTGTGTATACCGCTTGTAGCAAGGTAGGCAGCGGAAATTTAAATTTTTAAGCATTGCTTTTTGAGAGACTAAGGTATGTTTACTTGAGGTAGGAACTGAATATATCTCAATTCTCTGATTGATACTCAAACCCAAAGCAGTTAATAAGTTCTTTGATTTTCGCGGTTTTTATCCATTTTAAATAAAACAATTTAACCGGAATTATCGCCTATATTGACATTTTTTGTGAAACCCGACGTTTCGATTACTTTGCCGGCCGTGTTTTTGTAGGCCGTGGTCACGGATAGACTGAGGTTGTATTCGTCTGTCATTTGATATAATAATTATATCAAACTACCGCCAATGATTCCTAAGTTGCCTCGTACCGCCCTGGATTCCTGCAGAATGAGCTGACTGTATCCTTCCACACCAGATGCCCTCTGGTGTGGAAGGATACAGTCAGCTCATTCTGCACGAACGAAACCCACCTCAGTCAAAAATATGTTAATATACGCGATAAATCCGGTTAAAATTTTTTTATTTAAAACCAAAGCACTTATTACGTATTTTTATTTTATAATAAAAAATTAAGATTATTTGTTATTATTATGAAAAATGATTACCGAAAAGGCCAATTATATGTGGCGAGACAAGGCTCCGGGCCTCGACACGTGTCGCAGCCAGGCTGGCATTTAAGACATTCGTATGGATCACTCCAGCCGCCACCCTCGAAACCACTTTCTTCATATTCTTGATATGCAACTGTGGATATGTTTAAGTTTATTGTGTTAACTAAACAATTTATATAATATATAATATTATTACGTTTTGTTTCTTAATTAGTAAAGAGTTCTTGAAAATATATCATATTTTCATTAAAGAGCTTTTTCGGAATTGAACTCGTTTTATGTTGAACAGTTGTTTTTACATAGTATATTTTAACTTTTGTCATGACAAAAAATAAATTGCCTAATCTGGAGTACAAAATGTTTATTAATATTAAATATTTATTATCAAATTAATTTCTTTTTATTTCTTATTGCAAGATATAATATTATGTATATAGTAATGAATAAGAAAATAGAAATACTGTATTCAATTTAAAGCTCGAAATAGTGCTTGTTCTAGTTTCCACTACACGTATTCCCTTTTAAAATATTAGAGGTTTCGTGCACCTGTAGTGCTTAAGTATCAAATTTGCTGTCATTGTTATTGAGTTAAAATAAAGAAGATCCAAAATTAGTACTTTGGCACAATTTTCATTTAAAATTCATAAATTATATATATTATACATACATTGTATTAAAGGTTATTATAGAACAGCATAAGAAAAGTATTAAAATATTTAGCATATAACTACCTCATATTATACAAAAAATGAAACATTTTGCGCTTTATTCCACAAAGTAATAAGCATTTACCAGCACCATGGCTTACCTCGGATATAAAACGCCTTCAGGAAAAGAAAAACTTGGCTAAAGCTAAATATAAATCCAATGCGTCTGAAGCTAATAAGGAAAACTATATAAAGTATCGGAATCGTTGCAACAGGCTGTGTAGAGACACACATCGACGGCATATTCACAAATCTGTAGTTGAGGAAAGTGATACCTCTAAAGTATGGAAATTTCTGAAAACTCTTGGAGTTGGGAAAGCTAAAT